>NW_025913461.1:20092-55431 GCF_018835915.1 Vigna umbellata
ATATATATATATATATATATATATATATATATATCTTATGTGTAAATAAACACATGTTTATCTCCTGTTTTATCCAATGCGGGACTTTGTTTGTGTCCTAACAATTTGAAATACATAAGACTAAGACCTCTTACTACTCTCACCACATGTGTCAATCTTCTCTACTTGGAATGAAAGGCCATTAGAGTGTAAGGATAACCCCAAGACTCAACTCCTTGCATTCATACTACAACACATGACAACCATTGATAAGAAAATCCTCCTCGAAACTCTTTCCTGCCACTTTCATCCACACTTTGATGATCTCACAATACTTTGCATCCAACATATGAAATTGATAATAAAATTGTTTAAGATCATAAAAGAACAATGAAAAACATAGATCATATATGTATAAGTTAATTTGGTTTAGATTGGTCAAAATTTCACAATACTGGTAGTAATAATTGATTATATTGGTAATCTAATATGTTAAGGCAAGTCAGAACTCACATAAAGCAAAATAGGAAAAAACAGTCTGATTTAATCAATTACGTTAGTGTCATAATCAATTTGGCTAAAGTGTTTGTTTTAATAGATTAAGTTAGTGTCATAATCGATTAAAACATAAACTATTGTGAAATCGATTAGTATGACTTTGGACACTTTCCCCACAACTTTGATTGATTTCTAGGACCCTCTAAACACAGAGAAATCTCAGAAAACACCACTCTAACTCAAATTGACCACTTCAACCAACTTACTACCTTAAATCATACCAAACTCAATTTTATCTCTTGTAACACTCAAATTGTAACCAATAGCTTAAACAAGTCCTAATAGACTTAATAACAGCCTACAAATCATCATAATCAGCCCAGAACGTTTAATTCAAAATATCATACCTTAAAACTCCTAAAACTAGCCAAATACACTTCAAAATCAGCACATAGACTTCCAAAGGTTCAACATCAATTTTCTATCATTATTAAGGTCAAAACCAGTTTTGAATTACCCCAAAACAAACTTAAAAACTCTGGTTTATATCCTATTTACTTCCTTTAGGTTTTCACCTACCAAAACCCTAAAACACTTTAGGAACTACCTTAAGATCATATTAATTTGACTAACATTTCCATTCTAGACATCATATTAGTTCATTTTCTTCATCAACAAATTATTAAAGACCTATTAAACTGTCTAAAACCACTATACTTCTTATTAGATCAACATATCAATAATACACTTCTCAAACCTCATTTTCTAGACCAAAAATCTATCCATTTCTTACAATTGATACCATTCTAGACTTATAACAATTTTATAACTCCAACAATACATTCATACCACCATTTCACTTATCAAACAATTCTAACATTCAACCTAATATTCTTCACAACTTTCATAGTTTCCTACCTCATTACATAACAGTTTCAACAATTTAACACACCAAGAGTATCATATCAATTTACTCATACAATTCAACACATCATACCCATTCAATAACATATTTTGAACAATATATTAAATGAACATTAATTAATCTAGTTTCTCATACCTCACAAATTTTCCTATTAAGCTCTAGAACCACACATCATGCGTTGCTTCTGACTCTAGAAAGATGATACGTTTTAAAATAATGAAACTCGTTTATAGCAAAACTATTTATAAATAAATCATTTAATATTAAAATAATCGAGTCTCATTATTTTTAAATGACCACCGTTTCTAAAATACCATTTTGTGGGGTTTCACACCGTATAATAAATTTAACAAATAAAAAATTTCATTAAAATATATTTAAGATGATTTTTTAACATGCAATTATGTATTGTAAATTAATTTTATATCTAGTCAAATTTTTAATAATTTTTTATAAGATATTATTGCTTCAACTTGAAATGTGTTAAAATAATATTATTATGCTCAATTACATCTCATTTATTGTGCATTTTGAAATGCAGTGTCTCCGTAATATATCTTGAATACTTCTTTTATTTAGTCTAAGATTCAAACTTAAACACTACTATTGAATTTCAGTCTTAAGAGAAAGATGAACTCAAGTTACTTAAGGTTTTGACTTGATCTTTAAAGTTCAAACACAACATCTACATTTTATTTGGATTGGAATATATTTGGAGGATTGAAAAGGACAAAAAAGTAAAAGAAAAAAGAAAGTATAAAATAAGGTTTTTTGAATTAAGAAAAACTGAATATATATATTGAAAAAGTCAAGTCAAACAAGGTTTTTTAATAGCTTACTGGTTTTCTGTTTAGACAGTTTTTGTTTTATGATATATTGTTATATACTTTGTACATAAACATTGCTTTACACTTCAGTTCAATAACAGACTCTCTATTCTTCATTTTTCTCTTCCAAATTCTCCAACAATATAAATTAAAAAAGAATTATAAAATGATATTTTTTTTAAATAACCATATTATCTTTATTGTTATAAATTAAATAAAAATCAAAGACATTTAAAAAAAGTTTGTGAGCAACTTAATATATGTCATAAATTTTAAAAATAATTTTAAAATGATAATTTTTATCGATCATACCAATTATTAGTATTTATTAACAGGAGAACTGAACTCACAACCTCTCATTTTCTATCTAACTTTACAGCTAAATCAATTTTATAATTCTTAATTATTATTACTCAACTACGTATCATGTATAGAAGTCTTCTCACTTTAAAAACGTTTGCGTTCAGCTGGTTTCTCTCTTGTCTATTATTATATAAATAAATTATTATTTATTTTGCAATTGAAATAGATTTATCTTAAAATAAAGACGTAAAATAGATTTATCCTATTCCAGCGTATCTACATTAACATCAGTATATCAATATACTCCTATGTTGACGTAGATTTTTTCATAAGCCAAAAAACAAAATAGTGTTTGTAAAAGGTGAATGTTGGTTGGTCATTTACATTGAATGCAAAGTGTGCAGATTCATGTGGAGTGTTGAGATTTCTTATATGCCTGACTCAAGGATTTACATATACAATTTGCTACTACTTCGTCTGATCATTTTCACTGTCTTCAAATTGTTTAGGATATGCTGACAGTTCCTGCAAACTACCATACATATTTCTACAAAATTAAGACGTGAAAAAAAAAAACATTAAAACTGGTTGGCGAAATTTTTAATATTGTCACCCATGTCTTTGTATTGTGTTCCGTATGTTACAAGATAATAACACAGGAGTATCTTTTCCTTGTATCATTGTTTTGGAGTGTTCAAACCTTTTCGTTATGTTCAAAGAAAAAGATACGCAATAAAGCGAGACTCAATTTAATTATGCCTGTATACCCACTGTTTTAATTTTTTTAAAGCAATACGCTGGAATATGTATAGATATGATTAAAATTCTGAATAAAAAATGTGTGTGCGTATATATATAAGTTGTAAATTATGTTTTTAAAACAGTTTTATAGAATCAAATAAACTTTAAATTTATTTTTTAGAGATATAATTCATATTAATTATTTATATACTATTTTGGAGAATATATTATCTTCTGTAGATTCATATAAGACAAAAAGTTTTGTTTGGTTATTGATTGACTAAACTATTGAGTTTTACTTGTTATGTTATTTCTTAATATAATTATTATAAAATTTGTTTTCACAAACATTATTTATATGTTCTTAATATAATCATAGTTTTCTCACAAAAGTTTCATTAAACACTTTTGGTCAATTACTTAAAACCTATAATTTGATATACACAATATGTAAAAGACAAATCAATATATGATTGTGGAGTTAACTAACAGAGGGTTGGAGAAGGTTTTCCCTTCTACACATCCAAACACTCTTATGAAAAATATATATTTAAAAGTATAACATAGAGCTGTAATAATTTATGTTTCTTTAATTTAAAATTGTCATCGTGTTTATTATTTTAAAGTCATTGTCAAATTTCTTAAGAAATATTTCAATATATTTTTTTGGATGACAATAATATCTCTCTAACTCATAAAATTACATTTATTTTAAATATTTTATTCTAAACTTAGACCTCATAAATGTATAATTTTGTTCTAACATTGTATATTTCAAAAATTAACTTATCTTCTTTTTAAGATTTAGTGTATACACATTTATTAACATTATTAGTATTAAAATTATTATAAAATAAAATATTATCAAGATTTTTGGTCTTTTAATTTTAAATTAAAATTAAAATTAGTTTATTTTCAAAAATTTGAACTAATTTAATTTTTTTAACCAAGTTTTATTAAATTTATTTAATGTTTTAAACATATTTTTCAGCTAACATTAAAATAAAAATGTATTTAATATTATTTTAAAAAGAACCTAATTATAATTTTCATTAAAAATTAAGATAATAAAAATATAATTAAACTTTATTTTATTTTAGTGTCACTTATACAAATTTTATATTTTGTTATTTAAACCAAGACATATCGATTGAGTAATAAATTATTATTTTTAATTCACAATTTCAAAGATTACCTTAAGACGAATAACTTACTTACTTATGAATATATGTTATAACTACCAATACTCAAATAAAAGAACTTTAGATAAGGACAAATGTATTAAAATAGCTACTTATGACTAAGAACTTACTTATGAATGGATGAATAACTACTTAAAAAATATACATTAATTATATCTTCTGTCAATGATGAAAGATATTTACACTTCACATCATAGTTTTTATAAAATGTTATAAATATTTCCTGAAAATAACACACAATAATTTTACTTTAAAAGTATGATTTTTAATCAATGATATGATAATTATAGTGTTTGTCGTATTCATTTCTTAATTCTCAATCAACTTGAGGTAATAAACAAGAGTATGTTTTTATAAATAAACTGTTTAATCACTTAATTTTATGATAAAAGTTATTTTAGTTTCTCACTTAATTATTTATTAATCTCAATTTCTTAGTCTCATGGTTTTCAGTTTCTTCCCTAACCTATTAAAATATCAGTAAAGACACAAGCTTAATTATTTCTTTAAAATCATTGATGATGTTCTTGAAAAGTATCATTAAAATAATTTCAATGACGATGTATTATTTGCATAAAAGGTTAAGAGTCAATTAATACAAATATTCTTTATAAAAATCAACAATTTTATAGTTGAGGTCAATTGATAATTAGATAACTTAAAAATTTCTTCAGAAAAAATTAATTAATGAATATTTTTAAATGACTGACTTATTATAAGTGAAATGGTGAAATAAGTTAGTGTGGGAGATTTGACCGAAACCAGTAACACTAGAAGCAATAAATTGTTGGGTCCACTTCCCAACTCTCCTTGCTATGAGACTGGTTGGTTGGTGTTGTGTTGTGTGAGCAGAGTTGGGACTGAGTTTCACGCATTTATTCATTTTACCCAACCACACGAAACCTTTGACTTTTGTCCTAAACAATTAGCTAATCTTTCATCGGTGTCTTCGAGAACCTTGGTAGTAGTTTTATTTTTTAATTAAAAAATTAAAAGAAAAATATTAGAAAAATGTGAATTTTATCATGTAAGGAGGGAGAGAGGGACCATTTGAAATTGATGACAGAAGTGGAAGGTGCAAGGGACCCATAAGTGATCTTTTCACGCCGTTCAATAAAAGTGATGGTTGTTAATTTTGAAATTATTTTTGTTGCAGAAAATAAAATAATTGATAAATGGATAGAGATGAGGAAAAAAACATGAATATAGTAAATGGCAATTGTGATTGCATTGGTGCAGGGACAGCTTGTCTGGCTCAGAGGGCATTAATAAGGGAAGCAAAGTTGGAGGGAGAAAGTGTCTTGTGTGGTGCAGTGCAGCGGTGCTTTCTATGGCCAATGCTTCAGAGAAATCAATAAATGGGAATCTTATGATTATTATTAGGCCCACTCTTCAACTATATAAAATCACACATCTCAACTTCTTCCCTCTACTCAACTCTAAAAAAAAAAACAATTTTTTTTTTAAATTTTAATATATCAATGTTAACTTTAGATGGAAATCCATGTATAATTCTCATGTGAGTTCTCCTTAAAATACATATTATTCACAATTCTTTTGTAAGTTTAATATAATTAAATTTATAAATAAATATATTTTACCAGTTATGTTAATTGTTAGACCTTGATTCTTTTATTTTGTGGGTATACTAATAATCTACTATCTCAGTTACTTATTTTATAAGGTTGTCTCTTCTTATCTTAACTCAAAAGTCAAAACAAAAGTTGTGTTGACTATGGATACTTTCTTGCATGGATATATAATCTAAATTTGTCTTATGCGTATATGGTAATGAATAGCAATGGTTCCATGTTAAAAGAAATAACAATACTATATGTTAAAAGTAAAAAGTTTTAAACTACGAGACATAATTTTGTAACATACTTTAGAAAACAATTTTGCAACTTTAAACATATAACAAAATCGTGCAGGACAATTAATAGATTTATTAACAATTTTTCATAAAAGAAATTATTAACAATTTTTTTATTACTTATAGATTTATTTTGGTAAATTGATAATTCCATCTTTTGTCTCGTAGTAAAATAAAATTCTAGTAGAGAGTAATACACATTTATCTTAAAACTGAGTGTATTAGTTAATTAAATAACATTGAATTAAATAATTTTTATTGTTTGGATACTAATTTGTTTATAAATTAGATATTCTTTTTATGAAAATTAACCTAATAATTTAATATTTTCTCTTACATATATTAAGAGAAAGTAGTATTCATTATGGGTAATTTTACTGAAAAATTCGTACTCTCTTAATTCTTATAAAAGTATCAATAGATGCTATAGAAATTTATCTGAAAAAAATTGTAATAGAAATATGTTAGTATTTTATTGAAAAAACCCAAACAACAACCAAGATAAGTTTTACTGTTAAAGTGTCAAACAATTTGAAATGATAAAATACAAAAGTATAACTGGGACTTAATTATGTGGTAGATTTAAAAATCTTAATAAAATTAGCGAAATATAAATTTTTAATATATATATATATATGTATATGTGTGTGTACACGAAGGTAAAAAATATAACAACTCCTCTATTGGTACGGTATAATTTATAATTACAAATTCTCATAAATTATACTTTATACAAATATATATTCTAAAAATATAAAATAAAACTTTTTAATTATAATCCTTTATTTTATTTTTTATTTTTTTAGTTTTTAGCACTAATTAATCTCATGTCTTTAATATTATTTACTTTCATTTCATTTCAACATATCATTACTTAACTCATATGACAATTACAAAATGATAAGGTAAGTAATAATGCAAAACAAATGACAGAATTTAAGATAAGTGAACTATTATATTATATAAGTAAGTATATTTCTTATTTTAGTAAATTAACTTTATAAATTTGAGTTAACATGAAGTTATTCTTTTAAATATCATATTATATAAACGTTTGATTTAATTGAGTTTATAGTTGAGTTTATTATATTATCTATTGTTAGAATTCTATTTATTCTTATGTTTGATGTTCTTAAAAATTGAATATTTTTAACGTCATAGGATATATTAGATAGTATATAAATAATTATAAATTTCAATTAAACTTAAAATTCACTTTTCAATAAAATAAATATAAAGAAATATACAATTAATTTCATAATATATTTCATATCTTTTACAAAATATATAATCATCAAATTATTTATATAATAATCAACTTTTTTTTACCTTAGTTAGAATCTTATAAAAGTAAAATAAACCTATGATATGATAGAATAGTTGTTTAGAAATTTATTAAAATTCCTTTCTCTCAAATATATGACAAGAAAATTGATATGGTTTTCACCATCCAATGCATTCATATATTATCTCATTGATGTACGTTTTATAATTTAATACTCACATTATACTCGTACTAAAATAAATAAAAAATTGCATATATTAATACTCATTCATATAAAAAATTAAAATTGTAAAATACAATCTAAAAAGAGTTGTTCATCAATGTGATTTATTGACAAGTATTCGCCAGTACACCAAGTCACTTGTAGTATAGTCGAATGATAGTTATTTTATTCATAAATATTTAACAAAAACATATTGATAGTTTATTTTAAGGTTTTTTGTATTTGAAATATATTGATAGTATTATATATTATATAAATAGAGTGGAGTAGAGACTAGGAATGAATTTGATCTCATTCTTTTTCACTGCACCACTATTGATCTTGTTTATGTACTTACGCAAATAATTTACTATCCCAAGAATGCTCTTTAAATGTAACTTAAATCATCAAATTTCAATATGATTCCTCAATAACTACTGAGTGAATCACTTGTATTACAATCATAACTCTATAACCAACTATAATCTTATATCTATTCCTAGCATATAAAAGCAGAAGGAAAATTATTTGGATTACAACTTGAAACATGTTCTCACTCAATCTTAAGCTAGTGAAACAAGACGAGTGATCAGTTCATCCATAAATAAACACAAAATAATTCAAATAAATTGAATTAAAGCATAAATAAATATTCAAGAAGTAGAAATAATAGAATTAGAATTGATTACATCAAACCCAACCACATTTATACATAGAATTTACAATAAGAACATCTTATATTGAGCCTCCAATACTATTCCTACTATACTCAATGCCTAAAATGAGAACATGATATATGTATTTATAAATTATCTAGGACAGTGGTCAGCTCCAACTTTAACGCTTAAGCCACAAAGATTTTATTCCAAATTATTTTTCTTAAGGCTTAAGACAAATATTTTGGGCTTGAGCTTTAAAGTTAGGTTTAATAGCTTATTTTGTCCCTAGTTTTGTGGAATTTTGTCAATTAAGTCATTCCTTTTAAAAGTGTGTCAAATTGATTCTCACTTAATAAATTTTGTGTGAATGTCGCCTTCCGTTAAATACTCACAAACAGCGTTAACTTTTTTTTTCTCTTCTCTGCTCTTCTATAACACAACAGACTTTTTTGGACTTTTTTATTTTTTTTTGTCAATGTTTTCTTTTCATACTTTTGCAATACCTAAAAAAGTTGTAATTCAAGACATTCCTTCTAAATCATAGAAAGAAACATTTCACATTTTTATCATTTTTCAACCTACCTTTATAATACGTCTTGTCATTAAATGCATGATTAAAATTGTTCAACTAAAATTAAAAACTTTTAAATATTATATTTGAGATTGCTCTTTCATTATTCCATTTAGTTATTAAATAAAAATAACAATATTTTATTATTATAAATTTTAAGAAATATGGAAAAGTATAGCTAAAATTAAAACGATTTATCTTAACGAAATAATACCAAATTGGTGTATGTTGGATTTGAGATAAAAAAACAAAATGAATTTAGGATAGTATAATTAAAAAAAAAAATCTTTTAGCTTTGATCAATTAGTTTTAGTATATAACAAAGGAACTAAAAGGTAGAAAAAGATAAAAAATTATAATTATAATATTGATATAGATTATGTAGTATGATTACATTTTTAGTTAAGAATATATTTTTCATATTTATATTATTTATGAAAACTATATTTTGTTTTTAATTAAATTAATTATACATTTGTTTTGTTTCTATATGTAAATATTATTGTTGATATACGAAGAAGTTTTATATTATTTTATAAAATTAATATAGATGAATTTGGAAGACTCAAAATGAGAGAAAAATTACAGAAAGAAAAGCGAGAGTGAAGGTGTTTGACTAAAAAATTACAAGAATTGAGAAAAAAATTTATAATTTTTTTTAAACAATTTGATAACATAAAAAAACTTTGTAAACAATTTTTATATAAAAAATCCTACAAAATAAACATAAAATTGTCAAATATTTAATATGAAAAAGAATGTTTAATATGAGTGATCCCAAATAATAAGTAAAACTAAACTTAGTTAATAACCAATTACAATAAACTTTAATATTATTAATTTCATTATGATAAATACTCGTATGATATTATGTTAAAAGATATTTAAACTTAACTCAATATTATATAAATGAGTTATAAAATAAAATTTGCAATCATTTGGATTATCAAATAATTTTATTCTTAACATATATAAAATTTTCAACCATTTTTACTATCTTTAATAGAAAAAAAGCATTAATTACAAGAATATTTATAAGGACTGATTAAAAAGAAAACTGAGGAATAAGATATGAGAAGTTTTGAAGAGTGAAAGAAAGAAAATTGAGAAGTGTAGTGATAAGTAGTAGTGGTGCAATGAAAATATTTTGGGATTTGCAAAAGTATGAAAAGATGACACTGACAAAAAAAAGAAAAGTCTGTTGTGTTATAGAAGAGCAGAGGAGAGAGAGAAAAAATTTAACACCGTTTATGTATATTTAACGGAAGGGACGACGTTGATGCAAAATTTACTAAATAAAGATAAAAGGAGAGACTTAATTGACAAAATTCAGCAAAATTAGGGACAAAGTAAGCTATTAAATCTTAAGGTTACATTCCAAATCTTTACAAAGGTGAGTTCTTAAGGTTTCTTACTCACGAGAATTTCCTTAACCATTTTTGTGGCACTCAACACCATTTATATCTCCAAGCCACATCACTTACAATTTTTCCAAGATTAAATGATTTTAATTTAATTTCTTTATTTTTTTTACTTTAACCCTCCTTTAATGCTTAAAGCTACAAACCAAAATAAATAAGAATGAATTAAGCAAAATCTAAACAAAATCAAAATAGATAAATGTTGAAATTATCTTAAAATTCTCTTAATTTTTAAAAACTAAAAATTATTGGTATATAAAATAGTCTCTATTTTTTTTTAAATATATAATTGAATTATAAATTAAATTATAAATTGGTCTATAACATTACATGTTTTAATTAGGAAAGAGTTATTACCTAAAATAGTTCGTCATTTGTTATTGTAGACATTAATTGCATGTGTTAAAAAGAAATCTAGATTCTAATTCACAATTTTTTAATTTTTAATTTATAATAAAAATTATTTTAAATCTTAATAATTTTGAGTTTATAAATTAGTATTTAAATTAGTAGATGTAATAATTAATTATTTTTTTATCTCTAAAAGTAGATGTTTAATAATTTTCTTGTATTCAATACATTATCATAATAATTTAATTCCACAATTAATAACATAATCTAACAAATAACTTACTCAACACTCACACAAGAAATGTTGACTTAGGAATAGAACTACTTTAACCCAACCAATTTGAAACAGAAAATATCAACTTTATTCATAATTATTCGCATACAAAACTCTCACTCAAATCATTATTGACTATCAATTGTAACTAAAATTAAAAATTGAAAAAAATACTATTTTCCTTATTTTAACTTTTCTTATGCTTAAAAATTATAAATGTTTAGCATCTTAAGAATCTTGAATAATCATTCTATATTTATATTTTTGAAGTGATGAATATAAAATTAATACAATTTTTATTGTTATTGTACGGAATAACAAGATTCAAAGTTTTCTTTATTAAAAATTAAATGTTTTTATATATTTTTAGTATCTTTATTAAATCATTAAATGTTTTACAAACTTAAAACATTGAATGGCTTTGTACTTAAAACATTTTAAATGCTTTTACACTCGTAAAGCATTAATGCTTTATTAGGTAAATAAGAAGATATGCAGGATTATATAATAAATTTGTAATTAGTGTGTTTTGTTTTTAACAATACTTCGTCTTTTTAAGTGTATTAGTTTTTTTTTTCACTAGTTTTTTCAATCTTAAAATAATTTTAAAAGATTTACTGGGAATACTTTTTTTAGTTCTTTTATTTCAATAAATTTCATTGTATTTTCTTTTTTTGTTGTTATAACAAATTTTTCTCTTTTCATATTCGCAAAATTAAGTAAATTAAGGGTACAATTAAAAAATACATTTTATTTTGAAATTAAAAAAAATATTATTTAAAAATCAACATTTTAAAATGAACAATGATGTTTGAATACTCAGTTTTTATATACAATAATTTTAAAATAATTAGTCTTCCATTTTTTATAATTGAATGATACTAACTCATATTTGAATATTTAAAAATATGAAATAAAATTAGCTCATGTAAAATTAGTTAATTTCTCCCTCTTTCTCTAAGACCTTTTGTAGTAAAATAAGAAATATAAATACTAATAATTATATTTTTTAGTAAATGATACTTTTTTTACTTTATACACATATTTTAATTGATGATATATGACTTTTTAGTTTTTGACCTTTTAAGTAGTCAGGTTTACCATTTTTTCTATTTCTAAGTCATTCTAAAAAAATATATTTATGTATACATATACAAGAATTGAAATAAAATATATGAAATATTAATACAATATTCTTTATTTTGGAAGCGGTGGATAGAGAATAAATACTAGTTTTAATGTTATTGCACAATTTAATAAAGCTTAATGTGTTTTTTAAATACTATTAAAAGCATTAAATGCATTTTGGTATTTTTAATATTTTCATTAAATATTTATTTAATAATGTTTTATCATGAATAATTGATAATGTATATAAATATATATAACATCCATTTAATATTGAATATAGTGTAGTTAATGCGAAACACAATTTAAAATAAAACTCCTACTACTTATATATATATATATATATATATATATATATATATAATATTTTTGTGTTTTTTGTGCATAATAAAGGTTCATAAATTGGACTATGCTTTTTCTGATTTGCGCGTCACAAATGTTTTCGTGGAATTTATTATATTTATGTTGAACACTTTCATATAAATGCATTATATATATACATGTTTAGCAATTGTTCAAGTGCTAAATACACTGTACAATGTGTTACAGAACCTCTTTTTATATTTGACAACGATGTTCTATGTTGTTGAATTGAAAGAGTTACAATAATAGCCAAATCATTATTGATCATCAACTATGCTTGATTCATTTATTTCACCAAATGTATTTCGGTTACTCTTTGTACTTAGACAAGATACAAACTACGCATTTGTAGTATGTATATGGATACGAACATACATACATTAATTTATATGTATGTATTTATATATATAGTATACAAGATTAATATGATTCAAATCATTTTGGAGAAATTACCAGGTACAATCAATTAAAAGAAAAAAAAGAGTCTACGAACAAAATGGAAAGTTTCTTGTTCCAAAAGGACACTACCATCTGTTGGAATATATGTGATGTCATAACATTTCAACCTGTGGAAAAAGAATCAAAGGTAGAATCAAGGTAGTCCTCAACGCCATTACAACGGATGATGTAATGCAATTAACAAATTATCAAGTCACGGATCATGGTCATTTATTTAATAAATATGAAATCCTGTAATACATGGTTACGTACAAATTATGATATTTAAATAGTCCTTGTTGCATTTAAAACGATAATTACCCACAGAAAAAAAAAAGATGAAACTATATAAAGGTAATTTATCCCCAAGTTAATTGACTTTGGAATGATAATAACGTGCAACACAATCATCATGATTGGTTCATATGTAACATGGTCTTAAGTCATATTCACCATACTTATAATTAAATCATAATGTCTGCTACAATAAGCTTGTCTAGATATTATGAAGATTAATATGACAGAATAAAGAAGAATTGTTGTTGGAAAGTGAAGGAAAATATCATCCAATTTATTTAGAAGATAAAAAAAAATAAAAATTAATTACAGTAGTTACAGAGAAAGTTATTATACTGTTATTAATTCAATTTGTTATAGCAGAAGATATACAAAGATGTACTTTTTTGGAGCTGAAACAATAATAACACAGAGTACGATTAACTTTTTAATTTTATCCTATCCCTAACCAGTTACCATTAATTATAGTTTGTGTGTGTATGAACGATCTTTTCATTAATGCAGCACAGAGGTGTAGGATAACCAAGTCAACAAAATTTCTTACAACATAACATGCAGATGCGTTTTCAAAATCCAGGCTAGCATCATCTCTTTGTGTTCACACGTCAACACACTTTTTCAAAAATAAAGAAACAAACTTTACAATGAAGGTATCTCCATAATGAAAACCTTCGTCTTGGTTCATACATATGTCTGTGTTTTTACTGTAACACAGTATAAGAGAAAATCAGAATTAGAAGCTGAGCAAAAGTGTGTAGTGTTACAGTATCTATGGTAGAGTATGTGAGAAAGTAAATGGAGTGTATAGAAGCAACAGAAGGAAGTTTGGTAGCCGTCATTTGTTGCACCATCTACTCTACGGAGGGCAAAAAAATTACTTGCAAAACAAAAGAAAAATGTCACTCTCTCTCTATCTTTTTCTTTCTCTCTCATTCACTAGCAATTACACCTCTTTGGCTCACCATTAAATGCAATTGCACCATCTCAATGCCCTCAGCAATAACTCATCGCTGCCACATTTTCTCCATCTGTTTCCCTCTTTCTCATCCTCCTTTTCTTTACTCCTTCAATTCCTTTGTCTTCTCTCCTCTTCTTTCTCCCCTCTCACTTTCTCCCTTCAAACCAAGCTTTTTCCCATCACAACACTCATCAAGCTTTCTATACTTCCCACATATAACCAACTTTATTTCCATATCTTCTTTCTCCAAGTCTTTTTCTCTACTATGTTTAAAAGGCTCCCTTTTTTGGCAACAAGCTTAGCCCCAAAGTAGATCTAAATACTCATCTTCTTCTACCTATAGCTATCGTCTCCGGCAGTCACCATCCACTGGTAAGTGCAGGAGAACTCCTGGTACATGTTGCTTTCCTACACGGTCGGTATATCATTCACGCCACTTCAGATCATTGTTTTGGCCACACCAAACTGTTCATACAGCTAGCAATTTTTTTTTTTTAAATCTTACTGTTTTTTTGTGCATTTGGCTGGCTAGGGTTGCTAGAATGCGAAAGGAACGGTAGGTTTGCCATATATATATATATATGTATATATATATATGTATATATATATATATATGTATGTATATATATATATGTATGTATATATATATATATATATAATTACTGGAAAGAAAAAGAAGGTTGGATGGATTCTCCTATATGTTTAGTTGATCCTTTTTTTTTTTCACTTTCGGATTCTGTTTGTCTCTGGTTTTGCAGTATGAGAAAATTTTTCAACACTTTCTTTCTGTGCATTTTAATGTGGCATATACACTATGCATTTAATTATTTATTTTTATTTAATATACATGCGAAGTCAGTTTCTGTGCCTGGGTTTTTTGGCTTATTATGTTAGCTTGTTTCCTTTTTGAAGTGAGCTTGTCAGAATCCAAGAAGAAACCCAACCTGTGAAATTTTTCAACATAAAAGCGTCTCAGAAGATCAACACAACACTGGACACCAGAGAGAATTGAATTCTCTAGAGTTTGAAATATGCCAGCTGGTATTATGATTCCAGCAAGAAACATGCCCTCGATGATCGGAAGAAACGGCAGCGTTGGTGGCTTTGGATTATCTTCGGGGCTCTCTCTTGGCCAGGTCAGTGTGCAACCTTCATCATTTAATGTCTTCAATAATCTCTTTTTTTTTTCTCTTCTTTTTCCTATTCTTTTTTTTTTTTCAATCTCTCGAATTTTGTCCCATTTTTGTCATAATTTGGTTCTGATTCTGATGCCAATTGATTGATGTGTTGGGTTTGCTCAAATTGACTTTATCCTTCAAAAGAGACCTTGTTTTTTCACAAGTCAAAATTGGTCTCAGTATGAAGCCAAGCCAGCTCAAACTCTCTCTTCTATCCTTCTCGTTATTCGTAAAACGCGTTATTCCTTCTCACTGTGTGAAGCTACTTGCTCACTTTCCCCAAAAAAACCATCAACCTAGTTAAAATCCCCGTGTTTTCTGCACAACCTCATACCAAATAATTTAAATTATTCCATCAATTAGTCCCCCTACCTATACATGTGAATTAGACACAAAGCCAAAAAGAAACATAAAAAAGTGTTCTTGTTGCTGCTATTTTATATATACCTTGTCTCTTTGTGGGTACTATACTGTACTATATACCTCGTATTCTTGTGTTGTTAGATTGAAAACCATAAGGGTCCAGAATCTCAAAGATCTGTAGAAATGTTCCAGCCAAACCTGATGGAAGCTGGTCAACTTCTCCCTTTGGACATGCCCCAGAACACTTCAGAGAGCGATGTCCCAAGAATCCGCGAAGATGACTTTGACAGTGCCACCAAGTCAGGAAGTGAAAACCAAGAAGGTGCTTCCGGTGAAGACCAAGACCCTCGTCCCAACAAGAAGAAACGCTACCACCGCCACACTCAACATCAGATCCAGGAAATGGAAGCGTAAGGCATCCAAAATACACTCATTTCTTTAATGTAATCTCATTGGGTACAGAACCAGACTCACAATCCTGTCTCAGTCTTACAAAACCATACAGTGGAAACTTAGGGCTTGAATTTCATCAGGACTTAAATTTGAGACTATTGACTAAACTGGAATGGATTTAGTGAGAGTTATTGAGATTAATTAGTTTTTTCTTTCAGGTTCTTTAAGGAGTGTCCGCACCCTGATGACAAGCAAAGGAAGGAGCTGAGTAGAGAGTTAGGGTTAGAGCCTTTGCAGGTTAAGTTTTGGTTTCAGAACAAGCGCACTCAGATAAAGGTACACTCCATTTTTAGCTTTTGTTTCTTTTGTTTAAAAGTAAAAAGGAAGAACTCTTTAAAGTGTGATGCTTTGTGTTACAGACACAGCATGAACGCCATGAGAACACACAGCTCCGAACTGAAAACGACAAGCTTCGAGCTGATAACATGAGGTTCAGGGAAGCTCTCGGCAATGCCTCCTGTCCTAACTGTGGAGGACCAACAGCTATAGGGGAAATGTCATTCGATGAACATCACTTGAGGCTTGAAAATGCTCGCCTCAGAGAAGAGGTATATTTGGGAACTGCTGCATGGTAGTTGTATCAAGATAGCAAGGACTATTTATGCTGAGAAACCTTTTCTTTGTGTATAAAATTAACTAATTAATATCACTCCATCTTACAATACCATAATAACAATAATAAAGACAAGGTTCTATCATTTACACTATTTGTTTAGAAAATATTTAAAAAATAATAATTTAACAGAATGTTACTTTCATAATTATTTGTAAAAATAAAAAATAAAATTAATTAAATTATTCAAATTAGCCGTTTGTAAACGCTGAATTAGTTTTTAAATAAGGTTTTAGACTTGCATCTTTTGTGTATGTGTATCTTACTTAAACATAAACATGATTGTGTTTCTTGAAATATTCATAATCTAGAACTTATTTTTCTTAATTCTTATACATGTCGGTGTTCATGTTCAGATTGACAGGATTTCTGCAATTGCTGCAAAGTACGTGGGGAAGCCTGTGGTGAGTTATCCACTTCTTTCTCCTTCGTCTGTTCCTCCTCGTCCACTTGAGCTTGGGATTGGAGGTGGTTTTGGTGGCCAGCCTGCGGGCATTGGTGGAGACATGTACGGTGGAGCTGCAGGAGATCTTCTTAGGTCAATCAGTGGACCTACTGAGGCTGATAAACCCATCATAATAGAGCTTGCTGTTGCAGCCATGGAGGAACTCATTGGAATGGCGCAAATGGGTGATCCTCTTTGGTTGACTACTCTGGATGGCACAACCACTGTTCTCAATGAAGATGAATACATCAGGTCTTTTCCTAGAGGAATTGGTCCTAAACCAGCTGGTTTCAATTGTGAAGCTTCACGAGAAACTGCAGTTGTTATCATGAACCATGTTAGCCTTGTTGAGATTCTCATGGACGTGGTAAGTAAGTGTACAGAAGTGTACAGGGAGAATAAAAAACAAAACATATTTTTTTTTTTTTTTTATTTTTTTTTTTTATTTTTTTCTTTTTTTTTTTTTTTTTTTTTTTTTTTTTTTTTTTTTTTCTAAAAAAAAATTAATATTTAGCTTCTGACTTGTTATATATTTTTTTGTGCTCTTAAGAACCAATGGTCCACAGTGTTCTCTGGCATTGTCTCTAGAGCAATGACTTTGGAGGTGTTATCAACTGGGGTGGCAGGAAACTACAACGGTGCATTGCAAGTGGTAATGTATTTTATACAATAGAGTGTCCCTTTCCTCCTATGATAGATAGTGAAACTTAGTTCATTCAATTTGTTTGTCAAGGATTCATATATAAAAATAAAATGCACGTCAATTTATATTATTACGCAGATGACAGCAGAATTACAAGTACCTTCACCCCTGGTGCCAACTCGAGAGAGCTATTTTGTAAGATATTGTAAGCAGCATGGTGATGGGACTTGGGCTGTAGTGGACGTATCCTTGGATAATTTGCGACCTAGTCCCTCAGCCAGATGTAGAAGAAGACCTTCAGGCTGCTTAATTCAAGAAATGCCCAATGGCTACTCAAAGGTTAGATATAATATCATTAATAAATCATTGTAAGGAATGAAATTCATTGCATGTCTTTTCCATGTCTCACTCTTGAAAAATAAGATGTCCTTTTTTAACTTGTAAGCTTGTTTGAACCCTGAGCATGTATCATATCATATCCTTGAGGAATTATATATATAAGTCTTGTGGTTGCATTTGGTAAATGTTTTTGCTCTTCATGTGGCTTAACTTGAAGCTAAATTTTATCCTAGGTCATTTGGGTTGAGCATGTTGAGGTGGATGATAGAGGTGTTCACAATCTATACAAGCAGCTTGTTAGTTCTGGGCATGCATTTGGTGCAAAACGTTGGATTGCCACCTTGGATAGACAATGTGAAAGGCTTGCTTGCGCCATGGCAACAAACATACCCACAGTAGATGTTGGAGGTATATATATGTATATATATATCACGGAATTCATTTCACACACATTTCTTGTTTTTCTATTTTTACATATCAATCTTCTCCTTAATCAACTAATCAATCTTACAAATATTGTAATGTAATAATTAGTGATAACAAACCAAGATGGGAGGAAGAGTATGCTGAAACTGGCAGAGAGAATGGTTATAAGTTTTTGTGCTGGAGTGAGTGCATCCACTGCACACACATGGACAACACTCTCTGGAACTGGAGCTGATGATGTAAGGGTCATGACACGTAAGAGTGTTGATGACCCAGGAAGGCCTCCTGGCATTGTTCTCAGTGCTGCAACTTCTTTTTGGCTTCCAGTGTCACCAAAAAGGGTTTTTGAATTCCTCCGCGATGAGAACTCCAGAAGTGAGGTAACATGCATTACTTATGTGTTCAAACCAGACAATAATCATGCACCAATGATTTTTTTCTTGTCCAATGTTCTAGGCTGCATTATTGTCTGCTCATAGATTACTAGACATTGTTGTTCATTGGGTAAAATTGCCTAGTTTGGTGTGTGATGTATCTCTATGTTGATATATGTAGTCATAATATTTAGTTATCATACGTCAAGTTTCTAAACTAAGTTATTTCATATCAATTACTTTTAATTGCAAACATCCTTTTCAAAGTGCAGAAGACAAAGTGATGATCATGTAGACCATGAAACTTTTTGTTCATATTATTTTATGCCATTTTACATTTCACAAATTAATTTTATCTGATAGCCTATTCTAATCCCTTTTGTAAATTAAACTCTTTTTTTTTAACTTTTCCGTCAGGAAATTATTTTTTTTAAAGTTTTTAGACTTTTGTATATGACCTCATGTTGTCCGTCTAAATTGTCTTAGTTTTTTTAATTAAGAAAGAAAAATACTTGTGTACACTCATATCTTATAAATAACAATTTGAGTCGGTGCAGTTTATATTATATTATAAAAAATATTATTTTTTCAAAACATTCATATTTGTTTTTATCTGAAATTGTCATATAACATGAAATTGTCATATTTTGAAGTACTATTTTATTAAAAAAGTAGAAAGAAGATAGTATATGGAAGATTGAGGGAAGATTTTTCAAAAGTAAAATTAGAAGTGACTGCAAAATGAACAAAATGGTATAAAATTCTAAAATTCTTTTTCCAATTATAAAACTAATACACAGATTTAAAAATAAGAGAAATGACATTCAAATGATATTTAAGAGAAAATATAAATTTAAAATATTATTTTGCATATGGAAGAATTACATAAACTTTATTATATTTATAGCAGTTTTTCTTGTTTATTCAACTGTGCACGGATTTGTAAATACTTTTTATAAATATTAATGAATCTGTTCTTGTTAATAAAAAAAATGATGAAATAAAATATGGAGGGATAATAGGTGTTGATGTATAAGATCTTTAAACATAATAATATCTATGAATAGTTAGTCTTTGGATTAATATTAATTATCTTTTTCATCTCACTGAAATTTGTTTATTTAATGATTCATCTAACTTTTTCAACCCTTTGAAAACAGTGGGATATTCTTTCTAATGGAGGAGTAGTCCAAGAAATGGCACACATCGCCAATGGAAGAGACACAGGAAACTGTGTCTCTCTACTTCGTGTGAATGTAAGTTTATCAGAGTCACATTGAAACAGTTTCCTTTTTCATTTACAGTGAAACTAAGTGAAGATTAAAGCAACCTATGTAATATATGTTTACAATGTTGCAGAGTGCGAATTCAAGCCAGAGTAACATGTTGATATTGCAAGAGAGTTGCGCAGACTCAACGGGTTCATTTGTGATATATGCTCCAGTAGATATTGTGGCAATGAACGTGGTTCTGAATGGAGGAGACCCTGATTACGTGGCCCTTCTTCCTTCAGGATTTGCTATTCTCCCAGATGGGACCACTGCACATGGAGGAAGCATAGGTGACACTGGAAATGGTGGATCTCTTTTGACTGTAGCCTTCCAAATCTTGGTTGATTCAGTTCCAACTGCAAAACTCTCTCTTGGATCTGTTGCCACTGTTAACAATCTTATTGCCTGCACTGTTGAGAGAATTAAGACTGCTTTATCTGGTGAAGTTGCTTGATCTAAGGTAAGAACAAAATGGTTTGGTTCTCATTTTCTTCTTTGCAATTAGTCTCTTTAATCTTATTAATGGTTTGTTTATTTGTTAAGTTGGATGCAGTTTAAAAAAAGGATGCATTTTGGAGAAATGGGAAGGTGTTGGAAACTTCGGCTTATAAAAAAAAGATGAGAAGTCAAGAGCGCACCTTGCATGATCCTTTCTTAACATTCAAAACGAGAGGATTAAGGTTCGGGAATTGACTTCCATGGAAATAGTAAATGCTATAAGAGCTTAAAAATCAATGAAGACCATATACTTTTCTTCACCTTCCAAAAATGCTTATTTATAGTTAGCTTTCTCGTTTGTTATTATTAGGTTGTAGCTTTGAGGTAACCTCTCGTGTTCCTTCTTCGGTTGTTATTATTTGAATTTCAGCTCAAGCACCAACACTATAGCTAGTAATTGGGAAGCTTGAACCTTTAGTGTAGTGGTTAAATTATCACTNTGTTGATATTGCAAGAGAGTTGCGCAGACTCAACGGGTTCATTTGTGATATATGCTCCAGTAGATATTGTGGCAATGAACGTGGTTCTGAATGGAGGAGACCCTGATTACGTGGCCCTTCTTCCTTCAGGATTTGCTATTCTCCCAGATGGGACCACTGCACATGGAGGAAGCATAGGTGACACTGGAAATGGTGGATCTCTTTTGACTGTAGCCTTCCAAATCTTGGTTGATTCAGTTCCAACTGCAAAACTCTCTCTTGGATCTGTTGCCACTGTTAACAATCTTATTGCCTGCACTGTTGAGAGAATTAAGACTGCTTTATCTGGTGAAGTTGCTTGATCTAAGGGTAGGTAAGAACAATATGGTTTGGTTCTCATTTTCTTCTTTGCAATTAGTCTCTTTAATCTTATTAATGGTTTGTTTATTTGTTAAGTTGGATGCAGTTTAAGAAAAGGATGCATTTTGGAGAAATGGGAAGGTGTTGGAAACTTCGGCTTATAAAAAAAAGATGAGAAGTCAAGAGCGCACCTTGCATGATCCTTTCTTAACATTCAAAACGAGAGGATTAAGGTTCGGGAATTGACTTCCATGGAAATAGTAAATGCTATAAGAGCTTAAAAATCAATGAAGACCATATACTTTTCTTCACCTTCCAAAAATGCTTATTTATAGTTAGCTTTCTCGTTTGTTATTATTAGGTTGTAGCTTTGAGGTAACCTCTCGTGTTCCTTCTTCGGTTGTTATTATTTGAATTTCAGCTCAAGCACCAACACTATAGCTAGTAATTGGGAAGCTTGAACCTTTAGTGTAGTGGTTAAATTATCACTATACTATATGTTTGATCCTTCTAAGATTTTCAAATGAATGTTTCTTCCAATTTGCCAAGCCATCTCCCATGTTCTTTTATTTTTGTATATGTTATTTTTAAGTGTTGAATAACCTTTGTGTTTTAGTTTATTTCAAAAGAAATGTAGAAATGTTTGAAGGATCAATCCATTGGAAAAACACTTCAGACTGACCCCTAGGGTTTCAATTATACAGTGTTTTGGAGAAGATAAAATACAGTGGCCAAAGTTCCTCTTTTTTAATAAGGTATATTCTTTAAATGCATGTGTTACATAAAAGGACAATTAAGTTAAGGAAAAAAGATTTTGAAAATACCTACAACTCATTATTACATAAGAAATTTATTTATTATATGATGGAAAAATTAATATTTTTTTATAATTGATCCAATGGATAAAGAGTTGTTTGAAATCTATATCAATATCCATCTTAGTTAACAAAAGTTCAATGGTGAAATTTAAACCAACTAAAGAATTAAGGCAAACAAAAAAAAAATCCATTAGTCTCATTTTAATTTTTGTGGTAAAAAGTTTAGTAGGAGTAGTTAGGCAAGCTATGGGTAAAATTTTGCTAAAAGGGATGGAGATGAAGAAGAATGGAATAGATAAAAACATGCAAGAATTTATTGATGATACATTGTTTATTTGTCAAGCAAAAATTCAAAGTATTTTGGCTATTAAGAACATTATAGGGATTTGGTTCAAAATAATCCTACCTTTTAAGGTAGGACCAAATGATATATTAAACCTATTTTTAATTCTCATCGTTCAAGATTAATTTTTTTTAAAATTAAAGTGGGGCATGAGTAACCAGCTCACTATAGAAATATTTTTAATTGTAAAATGTCTATTTCCTTTACTTACTTTGGCTTAATTATGGGAAAGTGCATTCTAGAATTGTATAATACAAAAGATTAGAAAAAAAAGTAGCTAATGTGTACTGATAAAATTAGTCATTTAGCCTTACCATTATTTTATCTATCCTGTTTAGGACGTTAATAAAAGTGACGAAAAAATAAAAAGGAATTTAGAAGAATTTTATGAGATTAGGGATATGATTGCAGGAATATAATGGGTAAATTTGGATAATATATGCAAATCTAAATATAAGGGGACTTAGTAGTTACATACGAGAAAACATTTAATTCGTTCTTACTTACAAAATGAAAATGATAAATGTGAAAGAAATTTTGGTATGAAAGTAAGGGTGTTGGAGAAGGCTGATGAACATTATAAAAGGATATGTAAGATTGATGAGTAATTATTCTATGAAACATGTTAAAAATGATATGTATGAATTTTTTATTCTAAAGCTTTTGATATAATCACTAGGCCAACCACATTCCTTTCAATATAATTGATTTTGTTTTCCATTTATTTGCATAAGATGAAAGTGCCGGAAAANCTAAAGCTTTTGATATAATCACTAGGCCAACCACATTCCTTTCAATATAATTGATTTTGTTTTCCATTTATTTGCATAAGATGAAAGTGCCGGAAAATGACACATGGTTTGTTATGATCCATTATATTCGAACCAACTCACTGATCACACATCTCCCATATTATTTTGGTTATTTTACAATCAAAGGAGAGATGTTTAACACTTTTCTCACTTTTTGCAAACAACTTGCATAAGGTATTGCCTAAATGTATACCCTTGCTAACTTTGTCTTATAATTGTCACCTTATCCATGGAGCACATTTAAGCACCTTAAAAATTTAAAAACACTACTGTCTTTCCCACCTATAATATACCTTGCAATCTATTATATACAAAACTTATTATATATGGTATTTCTTCTTCCTCTGACCATACTCAGGAAAAAATAACAGTTTCTTTTAATCATTTGACCATTTATGATATGTAATACGTCATGTTTATGTATTTCTTTTCTCACTCTAGTCTACCTCTTCTCCAAATTAAATTACATACTCTAGTCTAGCTTTTCTTGGTTTTCCATCCCTAGTCTTAATTTCCATTTTGCTAAAAGAACTTTGTTAAAATTTTCAATATCTCTAATACCTCTTGTTCCTTATATTTATAGAAAATTTCCTATGGATCCTATCCTCAGATCCCCAACCCCATAGGAAGTTTCTTTGCACTTTTATGGACTCTTTACATATATTTCTCATGGTTCTAGAATCTCTTTCCATTTCCCTTGGTTTTCCACCCATAGCCTCCATCTCCATTTTGCTATAAGGACTTTGTTAAAATTTTCAATATCTCTAGTACCTAGTCCCATTGTTCCTTAGATTTACACAGATTTCTCATTTGATCCACGTTATCTTTTTATCCTCAAATCCCCAGCCTCAAAAGAAGTTTCTTTGTACTTGATGAGCTCTTTATGTATATTTTAAGACGTTTTGAAGAATGATAGATAATATAGGAGAAATATTCAAATGACTGATTTTATTAAGCATACTCGATCAATAAAGGAATGAGATTTGTCTTTCTAACTACAAGCTTCTTTTCCATTTTATTTGTCATTTCTTGCCAAAATTGTTTTTTCTTTGGTTTCTCCCTATTGGTATAGACCTATGTACTTGAACCGGATTTTCATATATATTGAAATCTTTTAAAGATAATATAGGTTAATATATTTGTAGTTTCTTTTTGTAATTTTTTTAGAGTGGATAATTCTATATATACTAAAATTATAAGAGTTATTTTTGCTATTGACTATTCTCAGGAAAATAATTGTGCAAACAAGTTAATTCTTTAGGATTAAAAAATAAAATTTATTATAAATTATTATATTATGCAATCTATCTTTATTCTTAATATTTTTCATTTATATTTAGAGTTGTTTAGTTTCTTTTCAAATTGTTATGTATTTTGTGCATATATACGTTTGGTTTCTCTCAATGCTTTTTATTAATATCTTTCTTTTTTAATAATTTTTTTTTATGATAACAAATAAGTTATGCATTTTTTAATGTAGTATAGCTTAGATGTACTAATACATTAATTAGTATTATAAAAGAAAGTGAAATATTTTATATTTAATTTATAACAGATAATTTTATTATTTATTATTTTGAATGTTATTTTCTTATATAAATGTATTATTATAATAAAGAAAAAAAAACATTCCTCATGAAATCACATGTAATTTTGTTCACAAAGGATTCTTTGAAGTTTTGCAAGAAAATCTTCACTTATCCTTGCAAAAATTTATTCTTTTCTTATTTCTTTAAATCATTGCATCCCTTAACGCAATCGAGGGCCTTCCATATCTTTCCTCTCTTTTTTCTTTATCAGTGATAAAAGTAATGAAACAAACCGAGTGTTTCATCCTAAAATATCTATAGAATAAGTAGCAGAAATATATAAACCCCTCACATTCAGAAAAACATTCCAATGCCTACTCAAATACATTGTAGACTGATATAATAATTAAAATAAATAAAAGTAGTTTAAGTATTGTTATCTACTAATATTACCAACTAATATAAAATATATATTTATTAAAAATTTTGAAAATGAAAAATTAATATTTTTGTTTGTTGAGAAGTTTTATAGCTAATTTCAAAACTTGTTGCTTTCTAAAATTGGAACCTCAATCTGAAATGATGTGGAACCTTGAGGTGGATATGAAATACTCTTTTAAAAACAAAGTTATACTATGAAAAACCTAAATCACTAATGCATTATTCAACTTATATTTTTTAAACTCAGAAATATAATTTATAATTAAATGTATTTTTCGAAAAACTAATAAAAAACATTTTAGGTAGGTTCTTACAAAAAAGAAACAGAGCGAACATTTAATTTAGGTCTGATAAATATAAATATAACCAAAAGGAGTATAAAATTAAATTCCTTCCGTCTCATTGTTGGCATTATCATTCAAAATATGCAGAAAGGAAAATCAATCACATTACAACTCATACATATCATTTACTGCATAATTCACACAACATTCTGATATATTATACATACATTTCAATTCTGCGTCACTTCGACGATATTCAAAAGTCAGATAATGCATACATTTCAGACATCCAATCACAATTAATACTGTATACAATCAAACGTATATTAAATTAAAATTACGAAAGCTTCCCTTACATGGTCTAACAATGCACTTTAAAACTGCTTAGAATTATCTCGACACTCAGGCTCCTATCCAGAAATTCACTCAACCACTTCCAACTTATCTAATACACCAAAATCATTAACAGATCAGACTTCTAACTTACACATGCAACCAAAAAAATCTTGGTTTGCATGAACTAAATGGAAAAAGTTGCAGATACGAGAACTTACCAGTTCAGTTCTCAGTTTCTGTTCGGATCAAAATGATGCTCACAGTGCAGGGTAGGTTTCTACGGTGTCTGACATAGGAAGTGGAGGAATTGTAGTGAGTTACTTAGAGAGAAAATGAAAGCGTGCAGAGAAAATGCAGAGGTGAAGAAGGCGAGAGTTTCGTGAGGAAAGAGGGGTGATTGCATGCAGAGAATGGGAAAGAGTTTTTCTGAAAATTCAATTTCCTTCCTGCAGAAATAACTCCCATTTCTCCACACCACTTGTCTTCCACTTAAACGTCCTCAGAGCAGGAGCTGCTACCAACTGTGACACTGGCAGGGACACATGCAGTGGGAATGTGAGTGGATTTTTGGACGTTTGGTCAGGGCATTAATAGTGGTTGATCAGAGAATTGGGGGTTAGTGTATTAATTATCAGGTTCTCACACTTTTTATTTGTGAAATTGTTTTTTTTAAATTGTTTGAAATTGTTTTTTTTATTTGAATTATTTTTAATGATTTTATAGAAAAAAAAATCATAACAAAACAATTTTAAAAAAAAACTTACATGAATATAAACATAAACGTTTATTGCTCTAGTTGCCGGTTTTTTTTTAATATGACTGAATTAACATCTAAATGTTTGAGATTACGATACAAATTAAAGAAAAATAAATAAAGCAGGACAGAAAATTTATTTCTAATGAGTGCTCTTTAATTTAACAAGTTTCAAAATAAAAGAAATACATGATAGATTAGTGTAAATCTAGTGTCTTAATTAAAATAGTGTATTTTTATAAATAGTAAACAACTCTCGCAAATAATTTTACCTCCCTACTTTCTAAATTTCAAAAACACTTCAATTCATAACATTGTATTAAAAAAATTATAAAAAAAGTTTTGGGTGAATTAGTTCAGAAGCTCACTAGGACCTTAACAATTTAATTCATTATTAAACTACTTTTTAAAAAAAAATTGTTACTACTAAAATTTTATATTTACAGAAGAATATCTTAAAAGTATTACTGCATTAAGATATTCAATAAAAAAAAAAAATTAAATGTTCGTGATAACCCTCTTGGAAGAAAATTTTCTATGATGATATGGTCCCTACAATTCTTTTTACAAGGAACTAGTTTAGTTATTTTTCTTTTATAAATTAAAAAAGAAAGTATTGCTGAGTATGCAAAGTTGTAGATAGATAAATTGAATTACAACAGAGACATCAAATGTTCAATCATTGTAATGGGAAACAGATTTCCTGCTATCATGAATGGATATTATTTGTTGAATGAATAAATGAGTCCCCATCCAAATGTATAAACATCTCCCACAACGAACAAATTAGTACACCAACTCTTTCGTTAGCTTTTTAATTAAACCAACCATTATTCAGATTTTTATTCAATGAATGAAAAAAGGATTTAGTATAAGATTCGAGTACAACTTCATAAGGTTAAAATTCATAAACGGGATTCATACAAATATATTCAAAATCAAAATTGACAACCAAGAATATTTTAACAGTAAGTAGATTTCACTTGTCAAGTATTATTTAGTCCAGAAAATTTAAATAAATAACATAAAATAAAGGCAAGGAAAGAGACTATATATAGTTTTCTGACTTCCTTGCTTAACTTTTCATTCTTATTTTGGTTTCTTATTTTATATTTAAAGGTTAAATCTCAGTTTTGAATTTGGAATAAATAGATATCAGTCAATCTCTTCACAAGTTTTTCTTCCTCGCCCATTTTCTCCCCTCCTTTCATCTCTTGTTTTGTTGCTATACAAATTCTATTACATTGAAAATTAAAAACCAATCCAGCATAATTTTAGTTAATTGATGGTCTAAACATCAACAAATAAACCAATCGATTATCATTGCAAAATTATTCAAAAACGCAACTAGCCATGATTTCTTATTAAGTAATAAGGCATAGGACGTCTGTTTTATTGTAAGAAACAAAAACAATTTAGTTACATATTTCCTTCTCATAAAACATCCACAAGGAAGGAAATTTTGAAAACCACTACAAGACCATCTTGTGCCACTATGATCCACGGTCTCAAGATTCGCCTCTCTCTTTGGAGGATCAAAATCTAGATAAGTATATGGTTCTGTAGGTTCCTCACTGCAAAAGCCACAAAATAAATGTCACACGGTTAACAAGGTAATAGAAAAACTGTATGGGGAAAGGAAAGCAATGACAAGGCATGAAAATAACATTAATCTTCACTGTAGAGCCACCCCAAGCAGCAGTTGATTTAATCCTTACAAGGGCAAACCCTTTGCTATTCTATAATCATACTCAAATGCTTACTTTCTCTTTCATCATATTTTTCACCCCATTTTTTTATCACTTTCTTTCATTCGTAAGACCATGTAATTTGTTTAGATATTTTAATCTAATATTGGCTCATGTTAATTTATAGATATCTTTAATGTAAATTGTTTCTAATGCAATGATGATTAAGTAATAAATATATGAAAGTTATGGGAATTACTTCATAGTTATTAAAATTCAATTCCCTCTCTTCTCACTATTAGGAATATATGGTACTTTAAAAATGATTTAGAAAAAAAGTTAGCTAGAAGTTACATTATAGTTTCTTATCGTGAACAGAAAGTTTACATTCATGAACAACCACAAAAAGTAAACTTGACAGAAGAAAACATCCTACGGAACACATTAAATATCCATCCAGAGATCCTTTCCAATGGATCCAGGTAAGTTCTTGAACCCTTTTAACGATATAATTGTGAGAATCATAGATCCCTATAAAATAGATTAGTTTCTTGAATTAAATTGGGATGTATGAAACTACATCATTAAACTGGTGTCTTTAAATAAAGAAAAAACATTGTGTCCAATCTTAAAATAAAATCCTAATTTATCCAACATTGCAACAGAAACTAAACTTCAAGCACATCCAGGTACATAGAGACACCAATCCAAATCTATATCCAAGATCAATCCACATGTCCCAATACTTGATGGCTTGAGTTCTGCTACTCTATTCGTGAGTTGCATTTCCAATTGGAATTGAATAGGAAGGTGAATTGCAATAAGAATTGAGAAAGGATGTTCATTGTTACGTAAAAGTGTCAATGTCAATCACGACCACATGTTTGTTTTTAATGACATTGCTACCCTTTTCTATATATATATATTTGGTATGGAATATTGTATTAATTTAGATTTTAATTACCAATTATAAATAATTAGTTTATAGGTTAATTGAAATAAAATCATCTCTACGTTGGAATTAATTAAAACAAAAAGATTTAATCACTTTGGAGGATTAGATCTATCATACCATTAAATTCCTAAATAATAACAATATTCCATAAACAAATATATATAGGTAGCAATGTCATTAAAAACAAATGGTCATGATTGACAGTGACACTTTTACGTAACAGTGAAACATGCTTTTTCAATTCTTATATTGCAATTCACCTTCCAATTCAATTCCAATCGGAATTGCAACTCACAATACAGTAGCAGAATTCAATTTTCCTTCATCCAATTGAAACTAGAAATTACATATAATTACTTCATGAAGCAAAACACCATGCGTGTCAGGATAAGAGAATGCACTTTTCAATTTTAAAGCATTATTCTATCAAGTAATTCAATTTGGCATGAATTTATGTAAACAGTATTAAATGACCATTTAATCTGCATCAAATGCATTCAGATCTACAAATGCACAGCAAACCACTAATAAAACAACGAAGAATTGTTGCATGAAAAAAATTGCAATCCAACAAAAGTTCATAATTTTAAAATTAGGATTTCTACAATTTGGGGAAAATTCCAATTCAATTCAAGAAACTACTCTATTTCATAGGGACCTAAGGTCTATGATTCTCACAAAATTATATGTTAGAAGGTTCAAGAATTTACTTGGATCTATTGTAAAAGATCTCTTGATGCATATTTTCCCTTTATATATTTCCTTTGATGACTTTCTTGATGATATAGAATGAGTTCGGAGAATGTTTCTTCTTTCAAGTTACTTGCCTTTTTTTTTCTTCAGGAACGTAACCTCTCTCATTCACAGATGAACTGTATTGTAACTTAGGTAGCCATTTGAAATATTTATTAAAATACCATAATACCCTTAATAAAGTGAGAAGAGAGGGAATTGATTTTAATTAATAACTGTACAATAATTACCATAACTTTAATAAATTCTATTTAAGAGCATCACATTAGAAACCTTTACATTACAGTTATTCTACAAATTACATGAGCCAACCTTGCTCTGATACCAATGTTATGATGTATACATTCCAACTCAATTCAAGAAACTACTCTAATTCATTGGTGTAAACACGTAAGTACTCTCTGCTTTTGGGTGAAAAACACTCACTCATTAATTCAAATAACAGATGATAGGCTTTATAGCCTTACAGCAGCAAAGAAAACAAACTCTCTAACAAAAGAAAACCAACTCTGCACGGGCAGTTTCCTAAACAGACTCTTCCACTATATCCCTTAAATAATAGGTCAATATTTGACCATAATATTTAAGTACAAAATAAAGACTGAAACTGACATTTAATTCCTAATAAAACAGAAATAATCTTTATTTACTAATAATTGGGACCTTAGGATATATGATTATCGGTAGAAAGGTTCAAATCTATATAACGTCCAGTAACCAAGATCAATCTATATTCTTCATTTTCTTTTTTTCCTATCTCCCATCTACCTACATAAACAGAAACACTCCAAACTGGGATGAAATACTCTTTGCTATCAAAGCCTCCCAATGTTTCAAGAACTGATGTTGCTAATAATATAATAACTCATACACCTACATGGAAAAAGGATCAAATTACTTGCAAGAATCTCTAAGGAATCAAGTTATCTATAAGTAAATCTTTCATAACTATACATGACGAGAAAACGAAAATGAGAATGATTAGTAACTTTATTAGAACTATTCTTGAATTAATATATATTCAACATAAAATAACCATAGGTTTTGAAATAATGGTAACTGATAATCACACTTATCTCGCAAGTATATGTCAGTCACTTTACGGACACTTAAAAAGTTCCTAGTTGTGTTTAATCCTTTTACTTATATGTTTTAAATTTGTATGCCATTTCAGAAGAGAATATCACAGTAATGCGACAAAATGATGAGTTATAAGGAAAACTGCACTCATATCTCCTAAAGTCTTCTCAACTAATGATCATACTCTCTAGTTTTTACATTGAGCATTCACTTCTTTGTTTGGGCACATCCCCTGCAAGATCATATACTCCACCAATTGAAAGGTACTTACTCAAAGACTTCTTTTACAACTCATCATCCTACAATTCCAGAGAATATAAAAGCAGCTGTACATTACAGACGCGGAGCTATGTTATGCATTCCTGGATTCTCAAGGTTCTGCTAGTATTGCAAATTTGCAAGTAATGCCTTTGCTCTTTCCTTTACATTCCATTTCATTTCTCTATTAATTGCATGTTTTTTATGAGATTTGGAGGATGGTCATATGTTCTGGTGCTATCTCAGGGAAAAAACAAGTGTTGTAAAAAATTAGAGGGGTATGATCGGTTATTAGGAAACTTAAACAAAAGGGTCAATGTAATTTACCTAACTATTTATTATGCTTAAAACAATTCGAGTTCACTTCTAAACACAGATTCTCTCTTTCGTATTTTATAGAAAGTTTTACATCTGCGCTATGTCTAATATAATGTATCATATTTCCCCTATCCCATATCGTGTCATACCCATGTCCCTTGTCACATTTGTGCTTCCCAAATTATATCCATCCACAATAATATCTCGATCGAGCTCAATTCATAAAATGAAATTATCTTAAAAGAAGAGAGTAGATATAATTGCAAGGTAGATGATAATTCTGACCCAGGTTTTAACGCATGCAACTGCCAGAAGAGCTGATGAAAGGTCCCGGAACAGTCTTGAATGGGTTTCCCTCAAAGCAAGCCTACACAATCACCACTTTATTCAGGCCCTATAGATAATAATAATAGTAATAACAGAAAGAATGTTCCAATTAAACAGACGAAAAACAAGAAAAAGTGAAGACAGATCCCGAATCACATGAAGAAATCGATGAGAAGTAGTGAAGGTAAAATTGAAAATGGAAAAGGGGGAAAAAGCTAACCTGGATAACATCCTCAACACGGTCGCGTTGCAACGGTGAGCTTTGGGTCAGGATGATTGTCTCCAGTGATTCCCCATGGACTCTCTCTCCTCGGCACCGGTCTTGGTTCTTTACTCATCTTTCCTCTTTTCTTGTTCTCTCCTTCTCTTGTTGGGACACACTCCCTTAGAACAAAGAAAAATAAAACCCTATTTCTTTTCTTCTTCAAACACGCTGTAACTCAGTAATAATATTTCGCTGTTGTTTTTTAAGAGAATTTGGGTAAAGAAAAAATAATAATTATTATTATTATTTTATTATTATTATTATTATTATTATTTATATTAAAGATTAACTTAATTTAAAAATATAATTATCACAAATTTCTTCGCAAATTGTTTTAATATAAAAAAAAGTTAAAGCAAAGATTTCCTTTCAATTTGCCATAGTTATTTTGTCTAAGGGGATATACACTTCTTAAATGTTTTGGCTACTATGCTACAAAATTCCTCAAACACTTTAGCTAGATCATAATATTAACTATTTTTTTTAATCTTTAAATAGAACTTATTCTGCTGTAAAATTGAAAATATTTAAGCTAAAGAATGTATTTTAAATATTTTATTCAAGTAAAACATTTATTCCATTTCTTACTTTTTCTAAAATAATCTTAAACTACATTTAAAAGGAACCTAGTAGTTAAGTATGTGAATATTACTCTATACTTTTTTTCTTTTGGATTGAATTGCGAGACGAAAGTCACTAAAACACTTAGGTGTGTTTTTATCAAAAAGTAATATGAAATAGAATGAATTAATGAATTTAAACTTAAAACTTTTGTTGTTTTTCTTACGATTTTGAAAGTGAAGAGGCGTAAGGATATAATATATGAAAGTTTATGAAAGATTTAATGTATGTAATATATTTAAAAACTAGTGTTAATAAATTAAGATTGTAATTAATTTTTGCTCTTTATAGTTAAAATTAATAGTAATATATATATATATATAGATATATATATATATATATATATATATAATATAGAGATACTAACCTAAGGATACACGAATTTAGTGTCCTATTTTATTTTTCTGATTTTACAATTTTTAATATATTTTTAAATTTAAATCATTACTCTTATCTTATAATTACTTTTTGAATTTAAATAATTACTCATAATAATTAAAATTATTGACACACTATTACTTTATAATATTTTACTTGAATAACTAAAATTATTTATTATAAGGTATTATATTTCTTATGTTTTTCAGATTTTTTCCTCTTTTTGTTAGTATCATATTTTTAAAATGTAAATACTTGTGTGTAAATATTTCAGAAAAAAAAGGTGAGCCGTAAATGAACTTGCTTATTGAGCTTGTATTATATTAAATTCTTCAAACTGATCACTTATTGTTAAATAAGTTCTTTCTTAATTATATATACCCCCTCCCCTCCACCTATCCATATACCTGACCGCCCATATGAACCAGCCCAGTTCCAACCCGGAAATTCTGCCTTGGTGTCCAGAATATCGTTCTGAACGTGATCCCAACAGTCCTATAAACTCAGTCCTCTACTTCACAGTTTCATACCACTGACGATTATTTTTCCACACTCTTTTCCATTCTAAGTGATAAAAAAAAAATAAAAGATAGGATTGTGTAAAAAGTCATTCTTATCTAATTGTTGTAAATACATTATGATATGTTAAACCACACAAAAAAATATATATACATTTCCATAATTAGAGTTTCTGCTAATTAAAAGTCTAGAACCGCCACTTACACCTAAATTATTTTCGCTTTTAAATGGTTAAAATTATAATATTTCAAGAAAACTACTTCTAAAAAAAACTATACCAACCTTCGAAATAGATTTCCTCATAAACAGTTCATAGAAACAGAAAAACTGAACATAAGGAAATGGAAAAAAGCGTATATTATGAAAACACAGGAGGGGCGAAAAAAGTCAAAGTTGGTTTTAATTTCAACGTTTTCAAGCCCAACACAAGTCCAGGGCAAATAAAAATATATTAAAAAAAAAAAGGAACTTTTAAGTATTTTTAGAACATTAGTTAAATATTTAAAAAGAGTATACACAAGCGTATACAAAAAATTATATAATCAAATATATCATTAAAGAATCCCCCCCCCCCCCCCCCAATCACAATTGTCAAAATCAGTAGGTACTCTCTATCATGATAAATTACTGGACAAGAAAACTTATTTAACTTTATTATTTTCTAAAAGAAGAGTTCCATTAATTGGAGAAATTTTCAACCAAATGATTGATTACATTCATAATACATTCATTTTGGAGGAGAACTATAAATATCTTCTCAATAGTTGAAATTCATAATTAATGATTAATATTGTTCGAATTAACGGATGATAATCAAATTATATATAGATAGATATAATTATAATTATAATTATAATTATTTTTATTTGTTCAACTAAATAATTATGATTATGAATGGTAAGTTAATTCATTGAAAAATTCCCAATGTTTGAGTGTGTCTCTCTTGTTGTATTTAATAAACACATCTCATGATCTGTCCATATCATACAATTTGTTGATTAATTTCTCTAGCTATGATTAATTTCTGATATAATGAGTAACTTAGGCCAATTGTATAATTAATTTTTAGTATAAGGTGCGAGCCAAATTTTAAAACAGTGTCAAATACCTGAATTAATTAATCATAACTTCTGATTAAAAACATATAATGATTTTTTTAATTTGATTATAAAATGTTGTTAAA
>NW_025913463.1:0-13488 GCF_018835915.1 Vigna umbellata
AAAGTAAATGGAACAATATTATATATTATAATATTCACACATAACGATATACAAGATATTTTAAGACTCACTACTCCACTCATTGGTGAAAGATAAAGATTTATATTTAGTTGTCGTTTTGTACATACAAAATAAGAGACATCAAATATATTTTTCTAGGTTCAAGATTGCAATTATTATTTCTCATGCTATCAAGTCTTTTTATTGAATTTTTTTTCTTTCAAGATTTACATGATAACAAATGGATAATGATATTTTTGATAATACTTTTTTTATAAAATTTTAATATTATTTATGTATCATTATATGATTGATCCAAAATTATTCTACAATCAATAATAATAATTATAAATACTAACATAAATTAATCATATAATAACACATATTAAAATGTTTTCAAAATATCATTATTTATAATATAATTAGACTATGTAAAGATCGAAATCCCATTTGGAGTTTTCGTAAACACTGAAAATAGAAACAAAAATGAAATCTAAGATTAGAAAGATCATAGTCTGTGCCAAAAAACTATAAATCATAATTAAATGTTACAGAAACAAAATACTGTAGTATACAATTTGTAGAATAAAAGTGAAAGAAACAAAATAATGATGATGATTTAAAAGAAATAAAAGACATGGGCCTGATAAACATCCCATCAGACCATGGTCTAAGCATAGCATAGCATGTGCATGCTTTCCTTTGAAGGTAATGATGGGATGCAGCTTGGATTCTGATCACAAACACAAATTTAGAATCCAACATTCAAAATCTGTTCTCCATTAACCAGATATTATATCAACCTTGTCCTACAAAATGCCCAGCCACATACTATGTCCAATTTCCAACCAGATCTTATCGTATCTCTCAATGCCATGCCACTCAAACAGTGAAGCTACAACCTTCATCACTTAAATCATCTTAAGAATTTTTTTTTTCGAGGAATTTTCATCATCTACTGACACAGATGAAATTTGTGCAAAACTAGGAATTTATACTTTGGAATATCTAAAGCTGTGGCAGGGCATCTAGGCATTTCACCACTACAAAAATTCCTTCAATTTAGATCATATCAACTGCATCACATATCCATCTTACTGTTTCAGAATGTTTGCATTTCACCACTTTCTGTTTTGGTTAAGGAACTAATTGATGATAGGATTGAGATTAGTGAGTGGTGAAATTTTTATTGATGGAAGTTTGGTAATTTGGATTGAATTTGTCCAAAAAAAAAGTAAGAATTTTGAATGGGATAAGAATGTGAGGTGGTAGAACACACAAATAAGAGGACTTCATACACTATAAAATATCTCCAAATGGAGGATTCATATCCATCAATACCAGACATTATGTTTCAAGTACATCATGTGAGCGATGAACAACTAATGTGAAGGCAAATTATCAGTATGGATAAAGGAATTATCATAAAGGAAAAATTATTTCATGAAAGAGAACAACCCTTGAAATAAATAAAAAAATTGTTTGATTTCTAGGTTATACAATTTGTATCCTTAGTAGTCTTTAAGATAATCAACAAAAAATATTTTTGGACGAAGGCAAAGTTGCTCCATAAGCCAACTATCCAAAAGTCTTTAACGAATGAATCCTATTGATTAAAAAAGTAGCAGCAGAAACACATTTTTTCCAGAACTGGATTGACAATTTGAATTGAAAAAATAAAGTTTGAGCCACATATGTTTCGTTTTTCCTCTCAACCATTAAGTTTTGTTGAAGTTTCTCATACAAGGAAATTGATAGTATTGTTAGAAAATTAAAAAGACCAAGCTTTTATATTATTAGACTTGAAAACATTGATAATTGGCCCTAAATTGAGTTTTACTCTTTGAAAAAATTGTTTCATAACATTAGTAGCCTCAAATTTGTGTAAGTAAAACGAAATGAAAGGAAGAATATACATTTATTGTCATAAGTAGACTTATTTAGGACTTCCAAATGTCATAATGCGTATTTCAAATAAAGATTGAGGTACATTATTGAACGAAGTAAAGGACAATCTTCTAAAAACAAGAGAACAAATTTGATAATAAAAATAATGAAATTATTTGGAATGAAAAAAGGAATTTCATTGGTAAAAATTTGAAGGACTTTATCCAAGATGCAACCAAAACATGATTAGAATTATTCTGGAGACAACATTCAGAATCTTTCAATAAGATTACTAATGTTAGAGTGAAGTCTTTTCTAGACAAAAAAAAAATCTTTTAAAAACATGATAGACAAATCAGTATGATCTAATAAAAAACTGATAGACAACAAATTAAAATTGAATTGAAGAACATAAAAAAATTATAAAGTATCAATGCAAGAGAAAGTTTAAAAATGACAATAACCACTACATGACTAACATTATTATTGGATGGCAAAAAGGGTTTTTGTTCACTAATATATTTGTAAAATTGAAAACAAGGAATGAGTTACATGAGTATTGACACTTGAATCAGTGATCCAACCACCTTTAAGCAAAGGATTGATCGAATTTTTTTTAAAAAAACTAAACCATTAAAAAAAGGATTAGTCTCGAAAGTATATTTAATCATTCCACCACTAGAAGCAGTTGACCTGTGACATTTTGTGTTGGACCCTGGAGGAGAACCAATAATTGTTGGTATTGTTGAAATGTTAGTTGGAAAAAGGAAGAATCTTCATTATTGTCCATAAAGACAATTTGATACATAAAACATTGAAAAGAGGAAAAATCATTTATGGTGTTCTTAGAGACAATTTGACTAGAAGCTTTATTAAAAAATGTTGAAGAAAATGTGTTCCTTTTATAGTTGGATGGATAGCCACCTACTTATAACACCGATTTTTTTGTTAACTAATGATTAATTCCATAGTGAGCACTCACAAGTTTATCTTTCTCATTCTTAAAATCAAAAAATTATTGATTGTTAAAGCATGAGAAGATTCAATTTTGGTTGAACTACCAATCTTTTTATGATTATATTCTTGAATAACTAGAGAAAATATATTGATGATAAAAAGAAAATGATTCGTTGAAAGAATTTCACCTATGATCAAATAATAGGCTTCATTAAGACCATGAGAAAGTGCATAGCATACTCTATTTGATCACAGTGATATTTTTCTTTCTTTTCTAAATAAGTTCATGTAAGTTTTAACATTTCAACTATGCGCACATCCTTAAAGTTCATTAATCATTTATCATCTTATGAAAATTTATTAAAATAAAAAATAAAAGAATATAAAGCATGGAAGAACTACACCAAACTAATGATAAAAAATATACTCCGCGAAACATAGACAAACTATACCTATTATGAAAAAAAAATACATGAAAATAAAACATTAAACCATTTATATTGTTTCCTATGAATAAAAGTTAAATTATAATTTGTCAACATGACAACTTTCTTCACGAAAAACATGAGAAACTTTGAATTGTATATATTTACAAAAATATAAACACTGGCATATCCCCTTTTACAACTTTAAGGAACCACCAATTAATTTAGGAAACAATGACAAAGTAAAGAATAATTACTCTCAAATCAAAGCATCTGAAAGTCCTCCTTCCAAGCTTACACCAACGTATAAAGGCTCTCACAAACTCAAGATAAATAAAAGTTTACATTCTTAAAAATGTTGAAAAATTATCCACCTATTCGTTCGATCTCTTCTAAAAATATCAACTCATGTAACTGACCAACACAATTACTAAATGCACTATAAATATTCACCTTAAGCTAATTAGCAAGTCAAACTTATCATATAACATATGTAAATAAAACCTTAATACCTTTCCTATTTTAAATATTAACAAATTTCAACACCAAAAATTCAGAGACAAAATTACTTATATATTCATTAAATTTATTGTCAATCATATATATATATATATATCAACCCTTGATTTTAAAAATATGTTTGCACTTTGTTTCTAATAACATATCTTTACTTATTTCAAAGTAATGAAATATTTTTAATTATAGTACTATAGTAAAGTAATAGTTCCAATTATAATTAGATTTACTATATATTTTTGTATATTATAAATTTTATCATAAAAAATAATGTTTTATTGTTTGGATATTAGGTTATATACTAATGAACTAGGTAAATTATCTTGAAATTATTATTTTTCAAATGTTTAATTACTTATTTTTTTCGTGTCCTTTATTTTTTTATTGAAAGAACAACGAGTTAGTGTAACATAATTTATTTTTATTCTTTTGTATAAATTTATGTATAGGTATCTTGTTTTTATTATATATACAAAAATTAAATATTCAATAAGGGATATATAATATGTTTTTTTGTAGTTTGTTTTTATTCCTCCTCATTCTCTGTTCAAATATCTTTGCTTTTCGTGGTATCACCGCAATATCTCTTTAAATAAGATGAAGTAATAGGAGCCATGAACACCTTCTTCTAAACTTCGAACAAGACAAGCTATTAAAATTTCTTGAATGCTTAAGTATACACAATTCGAAATAAGTCATAGGTTGTAAATGGAATGATCAAATATGACAGATTCTCAAAACCTATCTTGCGAGTCAAAGCAAAACCATTTAAAGAAGTCGACCTTCAATTAACAAATATTAAAAAGGTAATTTTATCTCTTAATATCTTTTTCATAGTAATCAGTTGATGAAGAAACCTTGCTCCAATACACTATTAATTTTTTCGTTAGCACTCTATATTAAGGGTTAAATATTCACTAACCAACAAGACAAAACTTGTCAATTTCTCTCTTCTTCTCTTATGTGAATATAGTCTTCCCTTTTGTTTACTCTCATAGACATGTTTAAATAAATCTGACCATGTAGACTCACCCAATTAATCCAATTAATAAGTTAAACTAATAAATATTTAAATTCAAGGTTGATTGTGGCCCAACTTTGCTTTTAAATTGTTATAGATTAAACTTAGGTTAATGTATTTATTTCTTTTATTTATTTCTACAATGGCTAAAGTTATGAGCTATAAACTTTATAGTACTTGCTAAAAAGGTAATAATTTATCTTAAATTGAGTTTTTATTTGTACTTGTATATACCTATAACAATGGTTTATTGTTATAATTGATACCTTCATTTTATTTCTACCAACAGGAACTTAAATTTAGTGCTAGTTTAGTGTGTAAATGAAAATATATATTTTTATTTTAGTCTTATAATAATTAAATAGATATGTTCTTAACTTGTGTATTTCAAAATAATTTACTGGATATATTTTTTTTAATTTTTATATTTTTCACTTATGACGGTGAGGAAGAGTGGGCTAGTAGTAGGAGACTTGTAACATGATAAAAAAATTATTTTGACTTAAAAGTTCATTTGTGTATGGTGAGTCACTATTCTAGTGCATGGACTAGTCCAAATTCACAGATTTTTTTTACATTTTTGTCACGTGTTGTTGTATTAATAAGGAACATTGCTTTATACAATAAATTAAGATTTACTTTAGATACGAGCTAAAAAAAGAATATTATAGCCACTAGTTGTAGGTATAGCTTTATTTATTAGCACGTTATTAAACGGTAATCTTAAAAAAAAGAAATAAGAGTTCTCAGTACCGAACATAATTCCTTTAATTTAGAATATGGTTCCTTCATAAATTTTACGTATCTAGGAAGACACATTATATAATGCTCTTTGCGCCAAAATATATTAAAATATAAATATATTCTCATAAAAGAAATACATATTTTCATTAAAAAAAAAGTCGTATGTTTTACTCAGTTTAATAAATAATAAAGTTTTAACAAATTTTAAAAAGATATATTTATTTTTTTTCTCTTATTAACTCTTATATATATTATCTTTTATTTTATTTTTCTAAATGTAAAAATTGTAATATATTGTCCTTTACCTACAAAACCATAATACACAAATATTTCATAAAGAGTGGTTTTTTAAGCATTTCTAGAAGCCAAATGGTTATGAACAACATTTACATGGTGATAAAATTTTAAATATTTAAAAGAAAATAGACAACTACTTTTTAATGAAAAAGAATTAGTTTTCATGACTCTCTAGTGTAAAAAAGTCTCGTTGAAGAAGGTGACGGAGGTGCAGGTGGAGGTGGCAGTGCTCTCCATCGTCTTTGTCGTCTTCTACTCGAACAACTTTGTGGATGAGTGACTAGTCCTAAAACTCAAAATTTTCCCAATTTCATTTTCATATCGTAATTGCAGAGAGAATGAGACTTTTTGTAATTGAATTTTCAACTTTACCAAATTTTAAATTTTGAATTAATTTTTTAATTCAAAATTTAAAATAATAGAATTCACTCACGTCTTTAATGACACGTGTGTTAAAACAACACTGTCAGCCTGTTAGGTGACACAATACTTAATACAGTCTGATCAATTTGATGGAAAGACCCTATTTGATTCAATTTTACAAAAATAATGACTCAATTGAGACGCCAAAAAAGAAAGGATCCTATTTGAGATTCAAAATAGGGACCTATTGAGATATTAAACCTATATTATTATTATTATTATTATTATTATTATTATTATTATTATTATTATTATTATTATTATTATTAAATTATACCATAAAGTTTTGTGTTCAATGCATTCAAATTATATTAAGAATATTGGAATAATGTTGGCTTTTCATTTCCCCTTTTTTAATTTATTTTCCTCACACTTTTATTAAAAGCCTTACTTTAAATCAAAGATATAGACTTACTTTCAATATTGTACAAAAAAAAAAAAAAGATGATTTACTTTAGATTCGATAGACAGAAAAGTATTTTAGCTATAAGTTATAACAATCACATTTTTTATATAAAAAAAGCTTCTCAGTACTGAAATTCCTTCAATTTAGACCGTATCAAATTTCGTGTCTATCTATCTATATTTATATTATTATTTTTTTCACCTTTTTTATATGATGTTAGCAAGTTAGATTTTACTAAATTTTGTCTAATATCTTATTGGTCTGAACCGTATTCGTAGTTTAAAAAATTGACCTTGTAAAAATTATGAAATCAAATTGATCGCAAATATCTTATTATATATACCATTATAGAAAGGAAATTTAATCTTCTTGTGTCTACATTTTTTTTTTCAATTTTATTCTTTAATAAATAATTATTTTTAAATTAAAATAATTATTATCAAATTTTATTTTTTAAGTGGTAATTTTTCTTTTAAATTTAACTATCTTTCAAGTGATATTTTTTTTAAATTTAATTATTTTTTATTTGATTTTTTAATTATAAATGAATAAAATAAATATCTATAATAAAAAAATTACTTAAAAAATAAATAAAAATAATCTAATAAAACTATTAAATTATTTATATTTATTTTTATAATAAAATTTCTATTATGTTTTATTGCTATAAAAAATATAACACACATGTAATTAGAAATAATTTGTGTTTTCACTTGATAAGGAGAAAACCTTTTTCCACTTCAGCAAGAAGATAATTGGATGATTAAATTATATATGAATTGAACTACCCTAAATTAGACACTTATTTTTCCTCTCTTTAAAGAAAATTTATAAATATTTAAGAGAACTGTTATTTGTAAAATAATTTATGTAATAAAGTTATAGTAAAAAATAGAAACAAAAGAAAATATTATTGTATAATAAAAATAGTCAGTATTTTAGTCTTTAATGTTAATAAAAGTGAGAGCAGAGATTAAATCGGTGTTATTAATGTGAAAAATAAAAATCACACCTTACCACATCCCAAGTGAAAGTACAACAAGCCTTAAAGAATAGTAACCGAGCAACAAGTTAATGTTAAGAGTTTGACGAATTAAGATTTGTTTCACCATTTTTGTTATGAAATCCGAAGACAAAACACATAATTAAGGATCAAAAGTGTACCATTATAATTATATTATTTAATAGATATGTAGTTTATTTAGTTAGTTATGTTATTTTATGTTTAAATTATCTTATAATAAATTATTTAAATATTTTATCTTTAAATTATATTATAATAATTTATTTAAATATTTTATTTTTAAATTATCTTAAATTCATTTATTTAAATATTTTATCTTTAGATTATTTTAGAGTCACAAAATTAGATGGTTAGGTTATGACTCTATAAATAAATTTATTATATAACTTTCAAAAAATATATTAGAAATTGATTTAAGATATTGTCTATTGTAGAGTTTGTGGGTTTGACTCAAAAGAAACTCAAGATTGATCTTTCATTCATTCATTTTATGACGAACGAAACAAGACTTAGTAAAATTGAGTGTGTTTTCTCGGAGACACTAAACTTTAATTTCCAAGAATGTATAGAAACCTAAATGAATTAAATCATGTCTCTCTTACAACATTTTACACACAGTACATTTCACACCCTTTCAAAACATGACAACCTTATTAGAGAATTAATTACACACCATGTTAATTTGATTTCTAATTCGAATATTTTCTCTTCCCAAAAGAGCCGCATTGATTCCTCCATGGCAGCCCCACAGCTTCTTGTCGCAAATCAAACAAGCACACCAATGATCCGAGACTTGTTGACAAAATATGATGTGGTTTTTCAGGAGTATAAGAGATTGCTACCTTCTCGGGATATTTCACTTTGCATTCCTTTGTAGGAAAATTCCAAACTAGTACAGGTTAGACCTTATAAACATTAATTGAACTTTTGGTGACTGAAATACATCAATCTAGGATCATTCGTGACAACACAAGCCCATTCTCCTCCCCTATACTTCTGGTAAAAAAGAAGGATGAATCTTGGCATTTCTACATAGACTATCATGGCCTCAATGCCTTACCATTTGAGATTCTTTTCTTATGCCTACGATTGAGGAAATTTTGGATGATTTACATGGTGTTTTGTTCTTTTTAGAAAACTAGATTTACATTTAGGATATCATCAAATTCGTATGGAGGAGAGTGACATACATAAGACAACATTTCGTATTCACAACAATCACTATGAATTTCTTCCTTATAGTTCCATCGTAAATGAACTGTCAATACAACAATTACCTACACCAAAGGCCATCATGTTTGATTGTAATATATCAACTCTAGATGGAAATTCATATCAAATTTTGGTCGAGTTGGCTGACAACTCACATGAAGAGACTAATTGAGAGTTAGGGGATCTTTTAGTCATCATCTATACAAAACGACCCTTGAGGACAAGATCCTTTTCATGTGAGGGGTAATGTTATGACCTTCCAAAATAAAGCAACAAAATCAAGGATGGAAAGTGCACCATCATGGACAACTTATTATATTATTTAGCAAACAACCAATTTATTTAGTTAGTTATTATATTTTATCTTTAGATTATCTTAGAATAAGTTATTTAAATATTTTATCTTTAAAATATCTTAATAAACTTAGTTATTTAAATATTTTATCTTTAGACTATCTTAGAACATTAGGATTTTGTTAGTTTGTATCTCAGTAAATAAACTTATTGTGCATTGAAAGATAGTTTAGAAATTGATTTAAGAGATTATCTCTTATGGACATTATGGGCTTAACTCAAAGCTCAACAATTTTCTTTACACCAATCAAAGAAACTTGAAAAACACATAGAAAAGAATACAAAGATCCAAAAAAACCAAACTCAAAGCACACATTAAGTGTTGTTGCTCTATTCTCCTTCTATTGTTTCTGATGTTAATGGTCCATCATACATATATGTCATCAATATTGAACTTAGTGACTCCAACATGTGATAATATATGTAGAATAATTGGCTTCACTTATCTCAAAAGTTGTCTTATTTGAGTTATTGCACCTTCATGGGCATGTTTAGAAACTTCAATTAAATTTCAATCCCTTTTTATCAAACACTTTACTTTGGCCTTGAGTGTAATAAGAAGGCCACTACACCTGGCCGGTCTCACACACATCCTCTAATGAAAAAAGGTTTCATGATATATTATGTGGTTGTAACAGCTACCACAGACCGAGTTAATAAATTGGGACCATGCAAAGCTCAAAGCAGAGCAATGTAGCACGAGCTGCTCTATAGTCTACAGTGTTCTTAAGAGATTCCTCTGCTACTTAACACCAATAAACATACATGTATGCGGGTGTCATCTTCTCAATTACTGCAGTTATCTTTGCCTCATTCAAGTTTCAATCTCCAATGTGCTTCTGCCAAATCCTGAGAGCTTGAAGTATGTGATTATTTAGTTCAAAGGCTCGTATCTGCTTCTCTCCATAAGCTGACACAAAAAAACATGCCAAAGGTGACATGTTATGTGTATACAAGTCTTGAACTTCGACAAATGTATGATTTTAATTTATCTTTTTAACAAATAATTAATGTTAATAACTCATATGTTAGATTATCTTAGATTATTTTTATGTTTGGAAGATGATCAATATAGTAATAACCTTTAATCAATTAAAATATTTATAAATGTGTACTTTAATGTTAAATTTTTATATTTTTTTTTATGATGGTCTAATATACCTAGTTTAAAAATACATATTTTCTATTTTTTTAAGAATTAAAATTGTATATAAATGATTTTTTAAATTTGCTTATTTTTTGTAAACTTTAATTTTTTATATTTTCTTTATTTCAATAGTCTCCTTAACTATATATAATGATAATTTAAAATTCTAATTTTGTTTTTTTAACTACACCCATTAGAGGAGACGAGGGAAGGAAGGTGGAGTAAGATCAAAAGGTAGAAAGAGAAAAAAAACAAAAATGTAAACAATTGGAGATTGTAGACAAACCAAATATTGATTTATAATATTTTTAACCGGTTTAACGCCAATTCAAAAAAAAAGAAAAATAATTAACTTCATTTTACAAACATTGAGATTAAATTAAGTAAAAAAAGTTATACGACCAAAATGAAACCATGTCTAGATACTAAATTATTGGTTAAGCCAATTTTAATAATTATTGTTTCAAAATCATCTTTTCTAAATCTTATAGAAATAGGTTCTTACTGAACTTAAAAACTTTGCTTACATAATTAATCTATTATTGATTGAAATTATTGAACTTAAAAACTTTGCTTACATAATTAATCTATTATTGATTGAAATTATTGAAGAACATGCATATAATAAAGATTAAGTCAAATTATATTATATATATAAAGAGTAATATAAAAATAATTATAAATTTTATTTTATAAGTCAATTTTATAATATTGAATTAAATTTAAATTTTACTATTTCAAGATAATACTAGAATCATTCAAACCTAGTCAAATTTGTTAGGTACTGTGTCACCCAAATTTCCCTTAATCTACATTTGAGATGTTCAATCACTCAATAAATTTGTTTTCCTCACTAACTTATAAGGAAATGGAGAAGGAATAAGGTTGTATTTTGTAACGAAATATTTACTGAATTTTCAGAACATACATTTGTAACTAATCCTTTTCAATTAAAAATATGCTAAATAAATAGATAAAACTATTTCTAATTTCAATATCTTAAATTTATTTTTTATTTAACCTTCAATAATTTAGTAGAAGTTTATTAATTTTAATATTAAATTTATTGTTTTTGAATAATGTTCAAATTTGAAGTTATAAAAGAAATAATGCATTCTCGACCAATATATAAGCATTAGAAAGCTTTTAAGCCCAAGGACGATCTTAACAAATAAATTTAGAAGTGAAAATAATACACTAAAAATTTATATATTCATTGATATTAATAAAACAAAAATAAATTGGATTATTTAGCATTATACTTTTTAATAAGTGAAAAAGTTGAATTTGTGTTGTTTTTCTTCATATGTAACTTTCTTTTTATTACTTTAAAAAATGAATCTATTCTTTTATATTTCACAAGTATATCTATTTAAAAAAGAAAGTTCAAGACTAAAAAATAAACTATCAAAATCTATTTAAATATTAACGGACTACAAAGGAAAATATATGATGATCAAAACACAATTCAAATCAGGTTATGAAAAAACAACATATAAGAATTAATTTTTTCTTTTATATTCACAAAAAAAATCTATGTACGAAAGACTCATAAGATAAAAAAAAATATGAAACTAATATTTTAGTATCAAGTGAAATAAGACGTTTACTCTTTTTTAAGAAAGAAGAACATGTAAAAAAAGGGAAAGATAACATAGACAATAAGTAAATAAAGACAAATAGAGAAAAAAATAAAAAATATTTTAATAATTTTATTATTTATTATACTTAATTTATGTTTTATTATTTATTAACATTAAATTATGTGTTTTATAAAAAAATTATAAACTATCTAATTTAATTACCATAAATTTTCATTACATATATAGAATTTTAAAAATTTGCAAGGGTTGACGTTATCTATATTGACATGTTATCTACATTGATAAGTATATTAAATACAAATAATAAAGTGAATTAGTTTAGATATATATCAATTTTTTATAAACTTGCATTATTTAGAAAAACTATGATTATTTAGTAATTTAGGTGAAAAAACTTTGAATATTGAAAATAATTAATTTTTACGAAAATAATGCTAAGATATAGAATGTAATTAAATTTATGAAAGTACTCATGGGTTAAAGATTCCACAAGTTAGATTTTATGTACCAAATCAATATAAAAACATTAAACAATACACTTTTAATTCCTAGTCTTGGTTTTACAGCATTATTTAACAAATTCTAATGTCTTAGAGACAAATCTAAACTTATTAATAAAAACCTTAATGTCTTGGATCTTTTTATTAAAAGTTCACATTAAGCATTAAGTTTGAAAGACTAACCGTTAAACTCTATGTCTAGATGCAAAATCAATTCGTTGTTCTATCTTATAGTTTTTAACATTGTGTCCAATAATCAGATACTCACAAATATGCAATCAATCAATTCATGTAGTTAACAACGAGAATAAAACAGAAGAGTACTGAAAAAAAAAATATAAATAGCAAAAATTCCAAGGAGTTAAGATAAATTACGTCCAACTCTCGTGAATAAGGAAATTAGTTATTCCTATACATTTGAAACACTAGAAAAAGAATAAAAGAATAATGATGAATTCATTTAGCTTCCAAAATGAGTCTCAACCCAATAATTAATTTCAACTATGTAAAACCTTCTATTTATAGTTTTTTAAAAACGCACAATGGACTGAAATTTGTACTTGATTTTGTACTTGAAGTAACCAACTCTGCTAATAACTGATTTTGTTGATATATTCTTTAATCTTCAATGAATTATACTTGTACACAAACTTATAAACCAAATACTTATCTTTTTCAAATTATTATAAAACCTTAATTATCTAAAAACATAATAATCAAAATACCAATAAAAGATAAACAACTTAATCATTTTTGTTTCGGTGGATACTTTTGGGGACCGAGAGACTAACCTGTTGACGCGTCTGGGCCGCTCGCTCGCTTCCATACTCCAGCTGTTGGCCGATCGGTGTTGGCGCAAGCCGATCGGTCTCCTTTTGGACGGGGGTGGATGTACCTGCAAAAGGTACTCCGACGCCCAAGTTAGGCGTGTGATTTGAAGAGCCTCGGCTCTTGGTTGAATATTTAGTGAA
>NW_025913464.1:0-10359 GCF_018835915.1 Vigna umbellata
CGGATTATGTGGAAGAATGGATGAGTAATCATTTAGAAGATATGATACGTGATGTCGGTGAAGATAATTTTGGAAGAGCTAATTTGTATGATTCTCCTATAAATGATGCAGAACAACTGTTGTTCCCCGGATACTCGAACTTTACACGTCTGTCTGCAACTTTAAAGTTGTTTAGTTTAAAGGCAAGGAATGGATGGACCGATAAAAGTTTCACCAAGTTGTTGGAGTTGTTGAAGGAGATGCTTCCAGAAAATAATACTCTACCTATTCGTAATTATGAGGCAAAATTTTTTTTATGTCCAATAGGTCTTGAATATCAAAAGATACATGCTTGTCCTAATGATTGTGTTTTGTACACAAAGGAGTTTGCTTCGCTAAAGTATTGTCCAACATGTGGTTTATCCCGTTTTAAAAAGAAATTTGACAGAAACACTGCTGATGAAGGTAATGATGGTTCACCTCCTAAGGTGATGTGGTATTTGCCTATAATACCTAGGTTCAAACTTATGTTTTCTGTTAAAGAAGATGCAAAGAACCTTAACTGGCACTTTGACGAAAGAAAGTGCGATAATCTTCTTCGATACCCTGCTGATTCACCCCAATGAAAAAAGATTGATGAAAAATTTCCAGAGTTTGGTGCAGATCAAAGAAACTTAAGTAGAACTTTCTTTATATGAAACACAGATATACTATACTATATTGTTCTAGGACATTTTTCTGCTTTTTAGGTGTGGTTTTAATGCAAAAATAAATTGATTTTTAAAAAAAAAACGCCCAGTAGACGTCGGTTAGTGCACTGACGGACGTTTATAGACGTCTGGCAGTGCACACACCGACGTCCAAACCCGTAATCCCTAAACAACTCGTTCAGGCATATAGACGTTTAGGGTGGCTTCATCGGACGTCCATATAGACGTCGGGGGGGTGTGTCTCGGACGTCTATATAGACGTCGGGCCTAACACAACGAATGTCTATATAAACTTCGGGCCTAACACAACAGACGTCTATATAGACGTCGGGCTTGACACAACGGACGTCTGACTAACGTCACCCACAAAGACGTCGGGTACAGGTCAGACGTCAAAAAGCCAAAATAACAGACGTCTAAAGCCCTTTTTGCACTAGTGATAAACATGCATTCATTAGAGAGTTACTATCAGTACTTGTTTTTCATAAAAACACTTTGTTGTTATTGTAGAATCAGAAGTGATTTAAAATACTTGTTTGTGTAATTCAGTGGAGTTAAAAAATATAGTTAGTTGGACTATTTATATATCAGGAGCGGTGAAATTCGTTTAATTAGTTGTACTATGGTAAAACGGAGTGATAATACTCGTTGTAAGCAATTAAACTTATTGTAATCTTTTCAAAGATTAGTGGGATCATTTAAGAAAGCTTAAGGGAGAATTAGACATAATTCAATTTGGAGTGAACCAGTATAAAAACAAGTTTTCTTCCTTGTTATTGTTTTTAAAGGCTTTCTAAACGTTTCTAAAAATCCTTAAGTGTTCAATACTATCTGCAGACCGTCTAACCCCTGAAAATAGTGTCTAACACTCTATTGCAAAAAAGGTTTAAACTCTATTCAAGACAACCCCGCCCCCGTGCCCTTTTTCTAAAGTTTACCCGTGATTTTGTCAGAGCGACTGCAGCGGAATTGTTAGCGTGGAATAACAAACCAAGAGGGTTTTTAATACGAACATGTGCCTTTTAATTTCTACTCAATTAAAACTTACCAAGCAAATAATAAAGACAAATAAAGAGAGTAAGGTTGAGAGAAATTTGCATAGATGATTTTATCCTGGTTCGGATCTTACCAATCCTACGTCCAGTCGCTTATCTCAAAACAAGATAAACAGTTCACTACTCACAAAACAATTACAAATTACAATCACAAAGAAACAATTTGTAAAAGTTTAGAAACCACCTCTCTTGATACCACAAGACACTAGTAGAAAAAGTGGTTTCTAACACGCCAAATACGTTTCGGTTAAACAAAAACCGAAGCGTAAAAACTTATATACCTCGGTTACTGGATGACCCGAAGCAGAATGCAGTTACTGCCTCGGTTAGTCGAAGACCCGAGACCTATACAACACTACAAATCAGGCAAATCAGACTGACAGCTTTTTGAAAAGCGCTACTGCTTCGATTGGCTACAGAACCGATGCCTATACACATGTGCACGTCAGACCAACTACTGGGGAGGCCTAAGGCATCGATTCTTTGGGGGAATCGAAGTTGTTGATTCCACTTTCGACTTCGGGTGTTGAGTTTAACCGATGCCATATTAGTAGCTTTCATTTTCTAACTTAACACGTTTCATTTGTGTCGTCGCCCAACAACTTCTTCTTCCCTCTCAAGCTCTCCTATTCCTCTGTGCAGCTTCTTCATCATCGTGCTCTCCCATTCTTCCTCTATACTCCTTGCCTCGTCACGCCGGTAATTGTGCTGCTCGCGCCAGTGCTCGTGCTAGTGCTCGCGCCGGTCTTGCCTTCGTCATCGCGCCAGTGCTCGCGCCTGCCGCTTGTGGTTGGCGTTCTTGGTCGCACCTCCTCCCGTTGCCATCGCGCCATTGGTGGCCCGCCGCTACTTCAATCTTGGCACTGCCGCTGCAGATCCACCGCTCCAGATCTCCAAGCCGCTCCAGATTTGCTCCAGATCCGCTCCAGATTCGCTCCAGATCCGCTCCACAACGTCACCGCCGCTGCCTCCCTGCTGCGTCCAGGACGTCATAGTCGCTGCCTCCCCGCTGTTGCCTTGCCGTCACGTGGTGAATACAGTGTTGCCGCCGCATTGCCGCCTTCGTCGCGTGGTCTTCCTGGGTTCTTGCTTAACTGCCATGCTGAGTTGTCTCTGTTGCCGCCATGCTGCGTTGTCTCTATTGCCGCCATGCCGCGTTGTCCAAGGTTTTTGGATCTTGTTCTTGGTCTTCTTTTTGGATCCAGAGACACTGGAAACACCATTTTCAAATAAAACCCTCCACTGTCAATCTTGTTCTTGGTTTTGTTCTTGATCCAGAAACATTTTTGTTGTTCAATTTTTCAGTGATGGGGTCTCTGATGGACTCTTCGAAACGGTGGGAGAGTGTGGCAGGGGATTAATCAAAAAAACCAAAACCTTATGGCATCGGTTACAATGACTCGAGATGTAATCCTATTCCTTTACCCCTCGGTTCATAACCGAGGCATAAAACGTACCCCTTTTTACCTCGTCCATATATGCCTCGGTCGTAGAACCGGTGCCTATAAGCAATTATAACCGGTGCTATTTCCTTTTACTGCACTAGTGAGAGATGAACCTGCACCTCCTTCGAGTCTTCACAAAGGATGAACACCTCCTCCGAATGCTTCACGAAGTATGATTCTCTTTGCACCTCCTTCGAGTTTTCACAAAGGATGAACACCTCCTCTGAATACTTCACGAAGGATGAACTTCCTCTTCCGAACACCTCCTTAGACACACCAAGGATGAACCGGCTATTTCCTCTGTCACAGTAGCACCACTTCACCAGCTCCACAGACACTAGTTTCACAAGTCGAACAAGATTATTGTTGATGGATAAGGAGTGCCTATTTATAGACTCAACCAAATACTCTTCCATTCTTCGTAATTGTCCATTTAACGCTTTTAATCGATTAATACAAGTGTTAATCGATTAAAATGAGTACAACGGCTAGTTTTTAAAAGTCAAAAAACTCCATTGATCATCTTTAATCTATTATTTTAAGAATTAATCGATTAACTAATCGATTAAAATAGGTAATAATCAATTATTTCCATGTCAGTTGAGTTTTCAGCACCTGCAACGTTTTAATCGATTAATACTTGATTTAGTCGATTAAAACTGTGTGTTTTTATTCTGAACAACAAATACAAAGTATGAAAGTACAAGAATCAAAACCTACTACAAATCTAACTTCTAAACCTTAAACTATAATTATTACAAAAACTTTTTATAACAAAAACAAGTCTTCAAAGGATCTTCATGATTCTTGATATATTTTGACTTGATTTGGACATCATCAAAACTTCATCTTCATCATTTTGCTAACTGATTTCACTAAATTCATTATTCGTATAAATATCTTTTGACTAATGTTTTTGTTGTGATCACAGTAGTAGAAATCACATTTTTTTTCCAACTCATTAACTTGCAACCTTGTTTTACAAAAACCTTTTCACTAATTAATGTTTCTTAGGAGCATAATTGACACACTTGCTTTCAACTTCAATCGATGAATTGGTTTGCTTGAAAATTTTATTTCATTCAAGAATTTTGGTGTAAACCCTTCAACCTCTTGGTCCCTATCTGATTGGCAAGGTGTTTCCAAACTTAAGTATGTAATTTCTTTACTATTTATGAAGGATAAGGTGAAGTTATTCACTTGCTTTACAAATTCATTGTTGAACATACAATGGCTCCATCATAAAAATAAAATAAAATATAAGAGACATCATATTAAGTTCAAATTAAGGATAAAAAAATTATAGGAGACATCATATTAAGCTCAAATTAAGGATAAAAAAATTAGACTAATGATATTAAAGGCAATTCAATATTTTTAATTAAAAGATCTTTTGGTATTTCCAGATTGCCTTCAGTCATTTTCATTTAAATCCATATCTCCATCTCCAATTTTGAGATCCAATTAACAAATTCTTTTATATTTATTGCATTTTGATTTATGATGGTATTATTAATTTCACATTCTTTAAAAGTTTGAACACTTTGCAATGTTTCCATAACTCACAATAGTTTATTACTACTAATTTGACAACATCATATCTAAATCCTGTTTTCACCATGTAAAAGATTTGCCTAAAATCTTCTCCCAAAACAATCACTTTACGACTAAATGGAAATGGTTTTTTCTTGTTTGCATCATCAACATTTTTCATAATGTCCCTCAATGTTCTATCAAATGCTTTAACATATAGTTTATTTCATCATGAGTGTTATTTAAAATATTTTCAAAAATATTTTTGACTAAACTATGTATATTTGGCAATGCCACTTCATTTATTATTGATGCTCATGTATGTTTATGCACACTTCATTACACCAGTATATATTATAATGTATTGCTGGACTTTATCAAGCTATAAAGAACACTTATATTACATCGTCCTATGACTTAATTTTGAATTTATCTCCCACAAACTTATGCCAATTAATAGTTTATGTTCATATGTTGTATTGTCGAACTTGATCTTTGCCAAGACGACTTTCTGGATGAGTTAAGGTCGATGCTAACTTGGGTCATAGTCAAAGTTACCCTCTGACCGAGTTAGGGTCAATACCAACCTTGATCTTTGCTAGCCTTAGTCATAGCCAAAATAACCTTCAATTGAATGAGGGTCGATGTCGAACTTGGTCTTGCCAAGACAACCTCTGATTGAGCCAAGGTTAATGACAAACTTGGTCTTGCCAAGATGACATTTGGCAGAGCCGACGTCAATGCCAAACTTGGTCTTGCCAAGATAGCCTACGGTTGAGTTAAGGTCGATGCCAAACTTGATCTTGCTAAGACGACCTTTAATTGAACTGAGGTGAATTTTGACTGAATTAAGATGAATTTTGACTAAGTTAGTTATAAGTTTTCTTATCGTTCTTAATTGTAATATTTATGTACACAATAGCTTTATATTTTTTCTTTCAAAACCTTTTTAAAATAATAAATTTATTGCTTTAAAATGTCAGTAAATATATTATCATACTTAACTAAATTCTATAATCCTTGATAACATAAGAGGGGGAAAAGCGAAGTGACAAAAAGAAAAAAAAATGACATTAGATATTAGGGTTAAATATGTTTTTAGTCCCTAAACTATTGGCCGTTTTTTGTTTTCGTCCCTCTTTCAAAGTAAGGTACAATTTGGTCCTCGAAATTTTGGTTTTAGTCCTCATTTGTTGCTAAATGAGGACTAAATTTTTAAACAGTGTTTAGTTTTCGAGGACTAAAACGAATGTTTCGAAAAGAATGAGGACCAAATTGTACACCTTACTTTGAAAGAGGGACGAAAACCAGAAACGGCCAATAGTTTAGGGACTAAAAACATATTTAACCCTAGATATTATTATAGGGAAAAATTAGAAATCTACCGTACATACACATATATAACTTTAAAAATGTACATATCACTTAATTTAGAAATGATAAAATGATACTCTCCATATTTAAAAGGATTTTCTTTTACACTAAAAATACCACTTCACAACTCATTTTTAGAGGTAATTTAGTTGATAAAAAAGCGAGGCTTTGTATTTATAAACAAAATAAATATTGAAAGATAAAATAATAAATATAGAGTGGATATAAAAGTTTGTTGGATGTTAAAATAATAGTGTCTTATTTAAAATGTCACACTTTAGTTCCTAAATGATAGAAAATTAAATTTACAAAATATATAATGTGTTTCATCTCGATATTATACTTTTTCAACTAAAAGTAAAAAGTAAAACATTTNCCTAGATATTATTATAGGGAAAAATTAGAAATCTACCGTACATACACATATATAACTTTAAAAATGTACATATCACTTAATTTAGAAATGATAAAATGATACTCTCCATATTTAAAAGGATTTTCTTTTACACTAAAAATACCACTTCACAACTCATTTTTAGAGGTAATTTAGTTGATAAAAAAGCGAGGCTTTGTATTTATAAACAAAATAAATATTGAAAGATAAAATAATAAATATAGAGTGGATATAAAAGTTTGTTGGATGTTAAAATAATAGTGTCTTATTTAAAATGTCACACTTTAGTTCCTAAATGATAGAAAATTAAATTTACAAAATATATAATGTGTTTCATCTCGATATTATACTTTTTCAACTAAAAGTAAAAAGTAAAACATTTATATTAAAATAGCCAAAATTATAAGTCAAACTAAATCAAATATAAAATAATATTAATTTAAATAATTTAAAATAATATTTTTTTTTAATAAAAGTTAACAACAAATTTTCATTCAAGATCATTGTTTGATAAAATTAGTGAAATAAAAAAATATTTAAACCAAAAAATTGTCTTTATTTTAATTTCCTTGTTTAAATCTACTTAAAACCACTTTCAATTTTAATGTGTTATTTTACTTTCCCTACTCTTCTTCTTTTTGCACCAAATGTCTTTAATTTAAACTTATATTTAAAGTTTTTCATTAATGAACAAGTGTTATTACATTAATGTTTATTTTTGAGATCAAAGACATTGTATAACATTGTAAAACTATAGATAAAGTAATACGTTGTTTTAGTGTACATATTTTTATGTCCTATTTCTCTTCCATAACTACTGATATTATTTCTCTTATAATTTTATTAATACTCTTCAAACTATTCACACTTCAATATATTATGACTCAATCATTATTTATTATGTAACCTAGCTAAAACCAATTTTTTTAGTTAACTATAATTATTATTTTTTGTGTTCCTAAAAATATAGAACCACAAAGTACCATTTTTTTTTCACTAGCAAATATAAAAGGCAATACTATTACAACTAAATTATTTTATCGATTTCTAACTACAAGAAAATAAATCTAATTTTAAAGATAAAGAATAATTAATGACTAATTTATATACTCAAAATTATTGGTATAATTAATTTGTAAATTAAAATCTAAATTGATCTATGAAAATTTTAGTTACTAAATAATTAGTATTTAAATAGTTTTTAATTTAAAATTAGAGAGTAATTTAATAATTTTCTTGTAGTATATATATATATATATATATATATATATATATATATATATTTTACAGTGATTATAACTAAAACTATTTAAATTTTTCACAGTTTTATTTATTTGAATTTGAGGAGTTGGTGAGTGAATGATGAAGTGCTTACAATTTGACTGAGCGTTTTTGAGTGATTGGTAAGTAAATGAAGTGCGTGTAATAATTTGACTGTGAACGTTTGGCAATAATAAATATATTTAATTAATAACATGTTTAATGTTTTTGACTAATTATCATTTATTACACTAAACTGATCCGAAGGGCAATATATAATACAATGAGTGAAAAGAAGTCAACCTATTTAATCCGTTACAAAGAATAGAATAGAATGTGATCAGTTACTTCAACGCTACAACCCTAAAACAGTCAATCATAAATAATTTCTTACATGTGTCATCCATGGCTAAAGGTAACCGAAACGAAGCCTACCACTTGATTAAAATGAATCTTGCAACCCTATAAGTATATCTATAATATCCTTTCCTGATGAAAGATGGTTACTTTTCTTCTTTTCCTGATCTCAGTCAATTTCCTAATAATGATATTTAATTATGTGATCAACTATATTTTCTTGTCTTAATACCAAAACGCGTTAATTAACATAGGAATACTATGATTGGAAATCTTTTAATTATAGTGAAGTAATGGAAGTGATATAAGGTGTATAAAAGAAACAAGAAGCCTTAAATTTTTGTGTTGAAATCAACTAATTTCTGGAACAAGTGCAAGTTTACAAGATCATAACATGTAATATTTAAAAACTGTAAATTACCTCTCCTCTTGAATTGCCAAAGAAGGACCTGCTGCATAAGAAGTAGACATTCAATCCACAAAGGGTACTTAATTAATTAAGTAAACAAAAACAAAACGTGGACTCTTAATGTTAAAACTAAACAGTGAATTTTTACAAACTAACAGTGTATATAGTGCTCCACTTTCTTAATTAGGTTTTCAAGTTTCATTTTTGTATAGATTTTACTATAAATAATACACTTTAGAATTTAGAACAGCGATAAATAAAGGGACTCTTGACACCGGTTTATTTATTAACATTTATCACTTTTGAGTTGCCATTAAGTAACTATTTACTATGCATAAAATATGTTTTCAGTCTTATTCATGGTTTTCCCATAAGTTTAAGAGTTTGCTGCATGAAATATTATGTCAATTTCTACTCTTTTAACAGTTGTTGATATTATTCTTGATTTACCACATTAAAACGAGGTCATTCTATTTATTATTATATATATAGAATACTAGTGTACAATTGCAAACCTAAACAGTTTGGAATTAAAAAAGGATTGGGTCGGGTAATCTTAATCAAGAATGATGGACAATGATTTTGTATCCTGTTCAATTTTGTTTGTAATTTCTTCAGTTTTAAAAGAATTCTCTAATTTTATATTTATAGTTCTTTATCACTTTTGAATATATAATCACTTCTCAGAATTTTTTTTTTATACGTTCATGGTTTGTAGAAGTAAACAGAACAAAAAAAGTGACACTTTATACTTAAAAATTAAAAAAAGAAAGAAAAAAGAAACTTTTTCTCAAAATACTTCAACTTTGCCCCTAATTCTCCGTCCCAACCCGCTCCTTTCTTTTGTTTATCTTTGTTCTCCTTTAATTTATCATTATTTAGATTTTAACTCTGTTTTGTATTTTTATGACTCACTCGAAGTTTTGATTATATTACTTAATTTAGTACAAATCCGATTCAATTAGAGTTTCAATTTACTGAACCAAAGATAGAACAATTTAAAACTAAATTAAGTTATGTTATTTTAATATTAAAAAAATTGTATATATGAGATCATATCATCAAAATATTTTGTTCTAAATAATAATATAAAAAAAGTCCAAAAAACTCGTATTTCTGAAAAATATTTTAAAAAAAAAAGTTGGGTTGGATGTGTGCTCACAAGTAGAACTTTTTTTTAGACTCAACCCATAAAAAGAATCACTCACAAATTCATAGATCTAGCTTTAAAAAAATCTTAAGATCTATGATGTAGTCTTAATCTCTTAAATAATTTTTTTTTTCACATTTGCAATTTTCTCCTCCAATATTACAAACAATCACACATTATGAAAAGTTATTTGGCGGACCCATAAAATGAAATCTTCCTAATAAGTACAGATCTATATATAAGACAAGTGAAAAAAGAGATATGGTGACTAATTAACTAGTTGACAAACATTTGTATATAGCATAACACAGAATGGTTATAGAAAGAAAATCATTGTGCATGATAAATAGAGCAAGAAAAATTTAGGATTTGTAAAGTTAAAACCTAATTGAGATAGCATAGTTAATTTTGAAAGAGAATATACCTGACAATGTTTACGAGATAATCTGAAACAATTTTACGCCAATAAGGAGGCATGGCTGTGTTCCATCAACCACAATGCTGAGCCATCTCCTAGCTGCCATGGAAGCTGCAAAAATGGAAGAAAAAAAGAAAAAGAGAGAATGGAAGAAGATGAGGAATGAGGAGAATGAAGAAGAGAGAGTGTTGTGTTTTTATATAAGAGTAGTTGAAATTGTGATGAAGCTGCAGTGTTGTTAGTTTTGGACAAATATACTAATTTACTTTGAATTG
>NW_025913475.1:0-67007 GCF_018835915.1 Vigna umbellata
TTTGTGCATTTCATTCTCTCGCGCATCCATCCACATCTCAGAGCGTCTCATTCTCGTTCTCGACCACAGATCCACACTCCATACACGTCTTCGAAGGTATCTTCTCTTCGTTCACCACACTTCCTCATCTTCTTCTAGGGTTTCCACTTCCTTCCACCATTTTCCACCGTTCAAACACCTTAATCCCTTCGATCTTCACTTTTCACCGATCATCAGAGTCATTTGAACCGATTAATCAGTTTATATTGAGTCTAATCACCATTTTAGGGTTTCTTCGTGTCCAATTTGAGTTTTCCCTCTTTTCTAGAGTTCGTTCATGATTTTAGGGTATTCTGCCATCTATTTCGATTCTCTCGGTGTCCTTCGAGTCAGCTCTCAATCTAGAGCTTCGTTTACATATACGATGCATCTTATCTCGTCGAGGAAGGCTCGAGGAGTCCGAATCGAGGTCTCAAGGCTTATATCGTCATCTTCTCGGGCATTCGTCCATCAATAAGGCCAACTTTAAGAATGCATTAGCTTAGGCGGCCTACTATTATAATGTCACCCTTCACAAAGGAAAGTTCGATGTCTTCAAGGACTTCTATGAAGGGAAGCTCATGTCCCTTCATGATATGTTGGCCGTTTGGGGAAATGATTCTAAAACCATTGCCCCGCCTAATGTAGGCCAAGATGTTGGCGATGCTTTTTAACAATATTAGTTTTTTAGTTACTTTTTTGAACTCTTCCTTAACTAATTATAAACTGTTTTAGTTGCTCGGTAAAGGTTTATCACGAAACTCTTCCTTAAATGATTAACAATAAATTTAACCACTTAGTAAGGGTTTATTTTAAAACTCTTCCTTAACCGGTTATAAACAATTTGAATTGCTCGGTAGGGATTTATATATTTTAGAACTCTTCCTTAACCGATTACCAACAGCTTAATAGGGATTTGTACCTTATGACCGCTTAGTCAGAGATAGATCGGACGATTAATTGTTACTCAAATGAAACAAATTGAGATACTTGCGACCAAGCGACCTGTTGAGGTTGGTATAGCGCAGCGGACCGTTTAAAGAGCGTGATAAATAGTCAATAACCAAGAGGGGAGGGGTGAATTAGTTCTTTTAAAAGTTATGGTTTTCTTTCAGAAATTTTATCAAAAAGTTTGTGAACAAAAGCAGTAGGGATAGAGAAAATTACACAAGTAATTTTATCCTGGTTCAAATCAACAGATTCTACGTCCAGTCGTTAATCACTATAAAGAGTGATTAACCTTTCTCCCTAGAAATCAATATCATATTACAAAGAGAATAATAAAATAATAAGAATAGATTACACCTTCCTTCGACACACGATGGAATGAATATTAGCTCAATCAACTTGAAGAGAACCACTTGCACCTTTAAACACACTGACCACAAGCTTCTCCTTTCACAATACTTGATTGAACTCACACTTAAACTTAGAGAACTTCCTCAAAACTATTTTGCACCATAAGGTGTTTGAATCTACATGCATATTAATCATATGAGTTCAAGGGTTTCTAGATTTGATTGAGAATCTACTTTGATTGAATTTAGGAACATTCATATGATTAAACGGGTTTTTGCTATCAATTGAGAATGTACTTTGATTGGTGATAATAATTTCAACTATAATTAATTGAAAATTTACTTTGATTAATTAGCTTTTAATTTGGTTAAGAGATTTAAGAATAAACATGATTAAACACAATAGAATTTGATTGAGAATGTACTTTGGTTGAATTCATTGTGAATAATCTAAAAAGGTCTTGCATTTGATTAAGAATCTACTTTGGTTGACTGCATGATCACCCTCAAATTAATTAAGAATGTACTTTAATTAATTTGAAACTTGAACAATAATCAATTGAACAATGATCCGTGAATAACCGATGATGAATCTATCTTGGAATTAGCCTATTCCATCATAATTGTTTCTAGGTTTCCTATTTGTTCTTCAAACATTCTCTAAACATTAATTTCATTAGCATAGTTTCTCATTTCATTCTTGAGCATTGCATAGCATTGATAAGATTCAAATTTTGAAAAACAATTACGTATTCGTTGGGAGACGACTCAGGGTTACTTTAACCCTATCTACTTTCTTGACTACTGACTTGACAATACTGAAGTTGCCTTGAAAAGTAGTATTAATTTGATAGCTTCGACGACAGCATATCAGTTTTAAAAATGGAAAATTCTTAAAAGACACAATTTTATTAAGTAAACCAATTCACTCTTTTCTTGATTTGTATCCAAATGTGAATATTTCGCTACATAATTCTATCAATTAGTTGTTAATTAATTAATAAATTATATAAATGTATATTATATTTAATATTTCTTTTTGAATATACAAAGTATGTTGACTCATGGAATATACAAAGTTTGTAATTATATTTGAATAATAAGAGTTATTGTTTTAATTTTTAATTATTAAATAAAAAATTGTGTCATAAAACATGGAATTTAGAGTAATTATTACAAATTTAGATTAAAACATTTCACCTTCTATAAAATATTTTTATCTTTCATAAATGTTGAGATTGTTGATAGGGGGAACACATGTTTAGTTTAACCCACAATCTCAGTGATATTTGAGTTTTTAATGATGACAATACATAATTAATAACACATGTGTATTTTGTGTTACATGTTCTATGTTTACATGTAATATGTTTTTCCTAAATGTGTTAAATCTGTTAAAACATATCTAAGAACATGTTTGAGTTGTTTATTGCATATCACTGTGTGAAATATGTGATTTTATATGTGTATGCATGACACATTTTTTGGGAAAAGGAAAATCATGAGCATTATGGTTGAACTTTAAATGTGTGGCAAAACAACAGTTTTAAGTCGATTACATTATGGGGTGAATCGATTAAAACTCATGTGTTTGCACAAACTCTTTTGAAGTGTGCTATGAGTTTTTTCAAAGAGAAAAGTTGTCAAAACTGTGCAAAAAGATTTCACATAATCGAATGCATGCACTCTGTATTCGAATAAGTTAGTTGATGTTTTGAAAATCTGTTAAATGCTGGTAACAATTAACACAACTGTCATATGTCGATTGCATTAATTGTACATTCAATTGTTTGTTTGACTGCTGTTAATTCTATTATAACTAATTGTTATATTTGATTATGTTAGTAGCTCAATCGATTAAAATGTGTCTGATATGTGTTATACTATAAATTGACGCATATTTGAATTCTGTAAAAAAAACTTTTGTGATTCTAATAATTTCATATCATTTACAGAAAACTATGATCTTACAAAAAGAGAGGAAAAGCTCCAAGAAACAAGATTGATCGTGGTGATCAACAACTTGTGATTTCTTGAAGAGAAAGATTGTTGTGTTTCAGAGATTGATCAAATCTACACATTTGGGTGTTACTGCGTGATCAGATTCTGCAATCTCTTGAAGATTGGTTTGAGTTCCCTGTTGTGACTACAGGAAGAAGAAAGTGTGTGTTCTTGACTTTGATGGTGCCTCAAATGGGTTAAACGGCAAGAGAGGGGATTCTTGCTACTGGTCTTGTTGTGTATTGCCTATATTTTTATTACAGGGTTAGAGAGGTGTTTTACATTTTTGATGTGAGGTCTTCTGTAGAAACCTTGTTGTAAAAACCTTGATCATTATAGTGCATTAGCTTCCCGTGGTTGGAAGGACACTAGATGTAGGCAGGTTGGCTGAACCAGTATAAAAACGCAGTGTTTGAATTTTATGATCCCTACTCTCTTTTACCTTACAAACTACTCTGATGTTTTGTACCCTGTTATAATGTAAAAGTAAGTGTTATTTTGGTCAATTAAATGTAGTTTTATTTGGTTAAGAGATGATGTAGTCTGACATGATTTTTTATATTAGTTGAGATGGCTAACTATGATGTCGAAGTGGTCTTTCACCATGTGGGCAAATTTGTCAATGATGGGTCATTGAAATATGAGTTTGGTGAAACAAGTACTTTAAAAATTGACCCAAATAGATGGAGCTACTTTGAAATTATGTCCATTTTGAAGGAGATGGGCTATATTAATGTTAAAGAGTTGTGGTATTCAGTGGGTGGTGGTACTGTGTTAGAAGGAAGGTTAGAACTATTATCTGGTGACAAGGGTGCAGGTGATGTGGTCAACCTTGCCATATTGAATGGTCAATCTCACCTGTATGTTGTACACATGGTGTCAGATCCTGAGTACGTTCATATGTTGGGGGAGGGTGTAAAGGCTGGCAACAATACTTGTGTGGAGGAAGAGGCGGAGGGAGAGGATATTGAGGATGTTTTGGGGGACGGTGTAGAGGATGGGAATGATAATTGTGTGGAGGCAGAGGCTGAGGGAGAGTCTGATGGGGCTGTTTTGGGGGAGGATGTAAAGGCTGGCAATGATACTTGTGTGGAGGCAGAGGTTGAGGGAGAGGATATTGAGGCTATTTTGGGGGAGGATGCAGATGGTGACAATCATAATGGTCTAGAGACAGAGGCTGAGGGAGAGGATGATGGGGGACATGATGACTACGATGTTAGAAGTTGGAATGGGTCTGAAGAGGATGTGTTCAGTGAAGATAATCTTGTGGAGGTTAGTGTCCATGGAGATGAAGCAGAACATTTTTTCTGTAACCGTAGTGAGGAACTTGAAGTGGGTGGACCAAGTGGGAAGTGTCCTCCATTACAGCATGTACATGACAGAGGTTTATCTGACAATTCTTGGGAATCTGAAAGCTTAGACAGCCTTGTATTAAGTGATTCATCAAATGATGATAGAGACCGTTATGGAAATTTTGGCATTTTTTCATTGCCCAAAAGTATGGAACACTATAACTGGGAAGTGGGGACATTCTTCAGTGAAAAAAAAGATTTCACAGAAGCAATAAGAAGCTATGGTGTAGATAATGGTAGGAAATTGAAGGTATTTAAAAATGACAAAAGAAGAGTTTGTGTTAAATGTTGTGAGGCAAAAGGGAAGTGTCCATGGTATGCATATTGTGCATATAAGGCTGCCCAAAATACATGGCAGTTAAGGAAGATTATAAACAACCATACTTGCAGTAAAGAATTTAATATTCGTTTAATGACATCAAAATGGTTAAGTGGAAGGTTAGAGAAAACCATAAAAGAAAATCCAAATATTAATTTGACTAACCTACAAAAAAAAGTTTGTAAGAAATGGAACATTAATGTGTCTCGATCAACAACCTTTAGGGCAAAGACAATGGCATCCAAGAAAATTGAAGGTGATTTCAAGGAACAATATAAAAGAGTACATGACTATGCAAATGAGCTACTTAGGTCAAATCCTGGATCAATTGTCAAAGTAAGTGTAGAAGCTAATGAGGGGAACCATATATTCAAGAGACTTTATGTGTGTTTGAAGGCATGTAAGGTCAGCTTCGTATCATTAGGCCCATTATAGGTTTGGATGGTTGTTTCTTGAAAGGGAAATATGGAGGTGAATTGTTAAGTGCAGTTGGAAGATATGGTAACGATCAAATGTTGCCTTTGGCATATGCTGTTGTGGAGGTGGAGAATAAGGAAACCTGGACTTGGTTTTTGGAATTGTTGATTGATGATCTCGGTGGTGTTGCAAATTGTTCAACATATACATTTATCTCAGATCAACAAAAAGTAAGTTATATTTCTTTGTTTTCTAGTATGACACCTTACTCTTTCATGTTCTTCTCTTTGAAGTTTACTTTTATACTTTCGTTGATTACTTTGGTAGGGACTTTTGCCAGCAATTCAAGAACTTCTACCTGGTGTGGATCAAAGGTTTTGTGTCCGCCATATATATGCAAATTTTAGGAAGAAATATCCTGGGAAAAATCTCAAACGTCTATTATGGAAGACAGCATCATCAACCCATCCTCAAGCATGGGAGGCAGTCATGAGAGAAATAAAAGTTGTCAATGTAGAGGCCTTTAAGCACTTGATAGCTATTCCACCAAGGTATGTTTTCAACACTGTCAGCCATGTCAATTATTTAGACATCATATGTTTGTGTTATAAATGTATGACTTTATCTTTAACTAGATTTTGGTCAAGGTCAAGGTTTACACCTACAGCTGCTTGTGACACCCTAGTGAACAATATGTCTGAAGCGTTTAACAGTGTCATCTTTCATGCAAGGGCTAAGCCCATCATAACAATGATGGAAGACATTCGTATGTATCTCATGAAGAGATGGGCAAGAAATAGAGACAAGATAAGTTCATATGAAGGTTCCTTTTGTCCCAAAATTCATAAAAGATTTCAAAAGGAGTTAAGCAACATTAAATATTGGATACCTAGGTATGATTTCAGAATATGAAGTTGTATTTGTTTTAATTTCTTTACTTTACTTACTGACTTGAATCCAACTATAATTTTGCAGCTGGTCAGGATTGAAAATATTTGAAGTGAGACACACTTCCAACATTGGTGAGAAGGTTGTTGTTGACATAGATAAACTAGACTGTAGTTGTAGAAAGTGGAGTATAACATGACTCCCATGCTGTCATGCCCTCACTGCCATGTCATTTTTAAACATCAATGGAGAAGACTACATCCCACATTGGTTTACAAAGTCAACCTATGAAGAGACATACTTTCCAATGATATATCCTGTAAACGGTGCTCATATATGGGAGATGACTTCAATGCCTGATCTGTTGCCTCCACCTAAGAGGATTTTGCCTGGTAGACCGAAGAAGAAAATAAGATTAGAGCCTTGGGAGCTTAAGAAAGATGACACTCAACTAAGACAAGGTGGAACATGTAAAAGATGTGGCATATGTAGACAACTTGGACATAAAAGAAATATTTGCCCACAAACTGCACATGCTGCTCCAACAACTCCAACTCCAACTCAATCCAGTCAGATAACACAATGCGAGATTGACCGAACTATAATAGCACCTTAGAACTGATTTAGAAGTCAAAAAATGTTATTAATATGTATTTTGAACTTTGTTTTGGATAGCACCTTTTTTATTTGTAAAGTGCAGTTGGAAGAGATATTCAGTTAATTTTTATTTGGTAGTTAAGTTGTTACCTCTCGCGCCACTGGATCTAGCTTTGGATAGCACCAAGTATTATTTCATGATTCTTTCTGCACTAGATTCATGTCTCTGAACTCAATTATAGGTTTAAATCTTAGTTTTCAGTTCTTACTAGTTGAGTAAGAACTCAATTACTAGTTCTTATTAGTTAGTGATTTTCTGAATTTTAGGAATCAATTATGCATAATAGACCACCTGATGCACTTTGCTCTCAGCACGAGTCACGCTGTTTTATTCATTCCATTTGCTGTCTAATTCTGGTTTCAAATGCCTTTTTGTTAAATTTTAATTGTTTAGTAGGATTTAATTCATATCATGCATAGTTTTAATCATTCAAATGTGTTTCAGCCACTCAAACTGCATAATTTACAGATTTAGTTCTCTTAGGCATTTTTGTCTTAGGCATAATTTTTAGGATTTTAAATTTCCTACTATTTTTTTTTCAATTACTTTATCTAAAATACATTGTAGGTTCAAGCCGAAAGTTTCATATCAGTAGAGTTTTGCTTCAAACGACCTTACAACTCATGTTAACAAGTACAAAATAAAGTATTAATTAAATAAAAACTAGAACACATAATATAGAAAAGATTAAACTAAGTCGTTGTCTGTAAGGCATTAGTTAACAGAAGTTTGGAAAATACCTGATGGCAATTATAAATTCCAGAATCTATAGTTCTAAGAAATATTTTGAACAAACACCTTATCCATAAAATTGTTATAACAAGAATTGTGATCATGAGTTCCAACCTTAAAAGTAATTGTCATTCCTAAGAGATTATACAAAGATTTGTCAAATGGTTTTAAATTTAAATCTCCCATAATTCCTGGAAAGTAATTGGCAGCTCCACCAATAGCGTCTTGATGATATTTGGCTTTCTCAGTCCTTGTGAATGTAACACTATCCTCACACTTCAATAAATCATTACCCTGATATCTTGAACTACATTGAACTCAACATCATCACTGTGAGCAGGATTTTGGTAAGGTATAATCAGTTCATCTCTATCAGTTTTGACAGTAAGTGATTGACCTGCACTTGAAATATGTGAAGCACATCTATATGAAGCACCAGATGTCCATACGGCTTTTGCTTACATCTTATATCATTGTAACATTACACTATAACATTCAAAAATCCACACACTTCTTACATTACACTGCAAATTAAGTATTGAAAGCAGAATTTCAGATTTGTCATTCATTTAAAAACATCCGATTACAATATTGCGTACTTCGACATCACAAAAACTGTCTAATACAACACATTGTCTATTACAACACATCATGGAATTTTGAACAACATACAAACAAGGATGATGTTAATAAACCCCATAAAACATAGCTTCCATGTTAGTTGCTTATCCCATTTATGAGAAACCATAGCAGATTTCTCCATACTAATAATTTTTCTCCTTTGTCTAGCAATAAGTATCCCTTTCATCCAAATTATCTTCATTGTGTCATTTAAAATAATTGCATCCTTGAAGTTCTTCGTTTTGAGTCCGCTCTTCAAAACATCCAACCACAACCATTTCATTACACAAAAAATAAAGTAATCACAAAAATGAAACTACAACCATTGAACAAACATTGTAATTAGGGCATCCCCAAAATTGCTTGTCGTCGTTCTTCACTGTTTTAGCCACTCTCAACACAGCAACCTCCCCACAATGACATATGTTGGTTCCAACCAATCCTCTCGATGAAATAGCACGAGAGCTCCCCCATGAGCAAGACGAACAACACTCATGATTCAATGACATTGCCACTTCCTACGCCAATGCCAAAAGGACACAACCTCACAACAATACTTTCTCAAAGAGGGAAGAAGAACACAAAGAACAAGTACAACAACAACAGTAAACTCACCAAGCTCAGCAAACCCTAACCAAGAAGAAGACATCCACCACGATAAATGGAGACCCACCACGCATCTCTCACTTATAACCTCGTTGGGGTTCTTCCCACTTACGGGAATCCACGTTTTGATCTCCTTTGCCAGCTAAACCAAACTCTTTTGTCACGTTTTAATTCTCTACTGCGAAATCATCAGTCACTTAATACTGTTAGTCTGTTTAACAGAGAGGACTTTATTGACACAGATTTTTCTATTATTGGATACAATTGACACTTTTAAACCACNGGATATTGAGGCTATTTTGGGGGAGGATGCAGATGGTGACAATCATAATGGTCTAGAGACAGAGGCTGAGGGAGAGGATGATGGGGGACATGATGACTACGATGTTAGAAGTTGGAATGGGTCTGAAGAGGATGTGTTCAGTGAAGATAATCTTGTGGAGGTTAGTGTCCATGGAGATGAAGCAGAACATTTTTTCTGTAACCGTAGTGAGGAACTTGAAGTGGGTGGACCAAGTGGGTCTTGTAATCCATTCCAGCATGTACAGGACAGAGGTTTATCTGACAATTCTTGGGAATCTGAAAGCTTAGACAGCCTTGTATTAAGTGATTCATCAAATGATGATAGAGACCGTTATGGAAATTTTGGCATTTTTTCATTGCCCAAAAGTATGGAACACTATAACTGGGAAGTGGGGACATTCTTCAGTGAAAAAAAAGATTTCACAGAAGCAATAAGAAGCTATGGTGTAGATAATGGTAGGAAATTGAAGGTATTTAAAAATGACAAAAGAAGAGTTTGTGTTAAATGTTGTGAGGCAAAAGGGAAGTGTCCATGGTATGCATATTGTGCATATAAGGCTGCCCAAAATACATGGCAGTTAAGGAAGATTATAAACAACCATACTTGCAGTAAAGAATTTAATATTCGTTTAATGACATCAAAATGGTTAAGTGGAAGGTTAGAGAAAACCATAAAAGAAAATCCAAATATTAATTTGACTAACCTACAAAAAAAAGTTTGTAAGAAATGGAACATTAATGTGTCTCGATCAACAACCTTTAGGGCAAAGACAATGGCATCCAAGAAAATTGAAGGTGATTTCAAGGAACAATATAAAAGAGTACATGACTATGCAAATGAGCTACTTAGGTCAAATCCTGGATCAATTGTCAAAGTAAGTGTAGAAGCTAATGAGGGGAACCATATATTCAAGAGACTTTATGTGTGTTTGAAGGCATGTAAGGTCAGCTTCGTATCATTAGGCCCATTATAGGTTTGGATGGTTGTTTCTTGAAAGGGAAATATGGCGGTGAATTGTTAACAGCAGTTGGAAGAGATGGTAATGACCAAATGTTACCTTTGGCATATGCTGTTGTGGAGGTGGAGAATAAGGAAACCTGGACTTGGTTTTTGGAATTCTTGATTGATGATCTTGGTGGTGTTGAAAATTGTTCAACGTATACATTTATCTCAGATCAACAAAAAGTAAGTTATATTTCATTGTTTTTTATTATGAGACCTTAGTCTTCCATGTTCATGTTCAGTAAATTTACTTTTATCATTTGATAGGGACTTCTGCCAGCAATACAAGAACTTCTACCTCGTGTTGATCAAAGGTTTTGTGTCCGCCATATATATGCAAATTTTAGGAAGAAATATCCTGGGAAAAATCTCAAACGTCTATTATGGAAGACAGCATCATCAACCCATCCTCAAGCATGGGAGGCAGTCATGAGAGAAATAAAAGATGTCAATGTAGAGGCCTTTAAGCACTTGATAGCTATTCCACCAAGGTATGTTTTCAAGAGTGTTAGCCATGTCAATTATTTAGACATCATATGTTTGTGTTATAAATGTATGACTTTATCTTTAACTAGATTTTGGTCAAGGTCAAGGTTTACACCTACAGCTGCTTGTGACACCCTAGTGAACAATATGTCTGAAGCGTTTAACAGTGTCATCTTTCATGCAAGGGCTAAGCCCATCATAACAATGATGGAAGACATTCGTATGTATCTCATGAAGAGATGGGCAAGAAATAGAGACAAGATAAGTTCATATGAAGGTTCCTTTTGTCCCAAAATTCATAAAAGATTTCAAAAGGAGTTAAGCAACATTAAATATTGGATACCTAGGTATGATTTCAGAATATGAAGTTGTATTTGTTTTAATTTCTTTACTTTACTTACTGACTTGAATCCAACTATAATTTTGCAGCTGGTCAGGATTGAAAATATTTGAAGTGAGACACACTTCCAACATTGGTGAGAAGGTTGTTGTTGACATAGATAAACTAGACTGTAGTTGTAGAAAGTGGAGTATAACATGACTCCCATGCTGTCATGCCCTCACTGCCATGACATTTTTAAACATCAATGGAGAAGACTACATCCCACATTGGTTTACAAAGTCAACCTATGAAGAGACATACTTTCCAATGATATATCCTGTAAACGGTGCTCATATATGGGAGATGACTTCAATGCCTGATCTGTTGCCTCCACCTAAGAGGATTTTGCCTGGTAGACCGAAAAAGAAAAGAAGATTAGAGCCTTGGGAGCTTAAGAAAGATGACACTCAACTAAGACAAGGTGGAACATGTAAAAGATGTAGCATATGTAGACAACTTGGACATAAAAGAAATATTTGCCCACAAACTGCACATGCTGCTCCAACAACTCCAACTCCAACTCAATCCAGTCAGATAACACAATGCGAGATTGACCGAACTATAATAGCACCTTAGAACTGATTTAGAAGTCAAAAAATGTTATTAATATGTATTTTGAACTTTGTTTTGGATAGCACCTTTTTTATTTGTAAAGTGCAGTTGGAAGAGATATTCAGTTAATTTTTATTTGGTAGTTAAGTTGTTACCTCTCGCGCCACTGGATCTAGCTTTGGATAGCACCAAGTATTATTTCATGATTCTTTCTGCACTAGATTCATGTCTCTGAACTCAATTATAGGTTTAAATCTTAGTTTTCAGTTCTTACTAGTTGAGTAAGAACTCAATTACTAGTTCTTATTAGTTAGTGATTTTCTGAATTTTAGGAATCAATTATGCATAATAGACCACCTGATGCACTTTGCTCTCAGCACGAGTCACGCTGTTTTATTCATTCCATTTGCTGTCTAATTCTGGTTTCAAATGCCTTTTTGTTAAATTTTAATTGTTTAGTAGGATTTAATTCATATCATGCATAGTTTTAATCATTCAAATGTGTTTCAGCCACTCAAACTGCATAATTTACAGATTTAGTTCTCTTAGGCATTTTTGTCTTAGGCATAATTTTTAGGATTTTAAATTTCCTACTATTTTTTTTTCAATTACTTTATCTAAAATACATTGTAGGTTCAAGCCGAAAGTTTCATATCAGTAGAGTTTTGCTTCAAACGACCTTACAACTCATGTTAACAAGTACAAAATAAAGTATTAATTAAATAAAAACTAGAACACATAATATAGAAAAGATTAAACTAAGTCGTTGTCTGTAAGGCATTAGTTAACAGAAGTTTGGAAAATACCTGATGGCAATTATAAATTCCAGAATCTATAGTTCTAAGAAATATTTTGAACAAACACCTTATCCATAAAATTGTTATAACAAGAATTGTGATCATGAGTTCCAACCTTAAAAGTAATTGTCATTCCTAAGAGATTATACAAAGATTTGTCAAATGGTTTTAAATTTAAATCTCCCATAATTCCTGGAAAGTAATTGGCAGCTCCACCAATAGCGTCTTGATGATATTTGGCTTTCTCAGTCCTTGTGAATGTAACACTATCCTCACACTTCAATAAATCATTACCCTGATATCTTGAACTACATTGAACTCAACATCATCACTGTGAGCAGGATTTTGGTAAGGTATAATCAGTTCATCTCTATCAGTTTTGACAGTAAGTGATTGACCTGCACTTGAAATATGTGAAGCACATCTATATGAAGCACCAGATGTCCATACGGCTTTTGCTTACATCTTATATCATTGTAACATTACACTATAACATTCAAAAATCCACACACTTCTTACATTACACTGCAAATTAAGTATTGAAAGCAGAATTTCAGATTTGTCATTCATTTAAAAACATCCGATTACAATATTGCGTACTTCGACATCACAAAAACTGTCTAATACAACACATTGTCTATTACAACACATCATGGAATTTTGAACAACATACAAACAAGGATGATGTTAATAAACCCCATAAAACATAGCTTCCATGTTAGTTGCTTATCCCATTTATGAGAAACCATAGCAGATTTCTCCATACTAATAATTTTTCTCCTTTGTCTAGCAATAAGTATCCCTTTCATCCAAATTATCTTCATTGTGTCATTTAAAATAATTGCATCCTTGAAGTTCTTCGTTTTGAGTCCGCTCTTCAAAACATCCAACCACAACCATTTCATTACACAAAAAATAAAGTAATCACAAAAATGAAACTACAACCATTGAACAAACATTGTAATTAGGGCATCCCCAAAATTGCTTGTCGTCGTTCTTCACTGTTTTAGCCACTCTCAACACAGCAACCTCCCCACAATGACATATGTTGGTTCCAACCAATCCTCTCGATGAAATAGCACGAGAGCTCCCCCATGAGCAAGACGAACAACACTCATGATTCAATGACATTGCCACTTCCTACGCCAATGCCAAAAGGACACAACCTCACAACAATACTTTCTCAAAGAGGGAAGAAGAACACAAAGAACAAGTACAACAACAACAGTAAACTCACCAAGCTCAGCAAACCCTAACCAAGAAGAAGACATCCACCACGATAAATGGAGACCCACCACGCATCTCTCACTTATAACCTCGTTGGGGTTCTTCCCACTTACGGGAATCCACGTTTTGATCTCCTTTGCCAGCTAAACCAAACTCTTTTGTCACGTTTTAATTCTCTACTGCGAAATCATCAGTCACTTAATACTGTTAGTCTGTTTAACAGAGAGGACTTTATTGACACAGATTTTTCTATTATTGGATACAATTGACACTTTTAAACCACATGATAGTAATTTTTTAAAAGAGGGGACGAGTTTGACACACGTCAACCAAACTGGGGACAAACAAAGCAATTAAGCCAAGATTTTAAAAGTTTTTGTTTTTTACACTTCACCAATCCCCCCCCCCCCTCTTGGTGTGAGAAATTGAGTCATTTTATTTTAACAATAAATTTTTATAAATAATTCTTTGTAGAATACAATCATAAACACACGAACACAAACATATGTGTTCGTTTTCTAACTTGTAAGTTGATGTTTGTATTTACTTTATATATTGTAAATTGACATTATTATTAATCAACGCGAAATTTTCAAGAGACACTGCATGTGTTCCTTTTTCAAGTGATCATTGCTTTTCATATGTAATCATTGTATCTCCTAATTTAAAGAACTTCTGAACTCCCTATTTTCAAGGGATTAAAATGTGTTGATCATGTTTAGTGGAATTAAATCTTATTTAACAAAATTAACTTCATTTTCTTGTGCATTATTTTTTCCTAGGTCGAGCTCCTCCATTATAAATAGAAGTTTTCTTAATTTGTAAAACATACCTTAAAAATTGAATGAAATGTGAATCTTCTCCTTGTGAGTTACTAAGAGTTTGAGAATTCTTTTATCTTATTTTGATTCTTATCTTGAGAAGCTTTTTGAAATGATGAATCTCCTTGCACTTATCTTATGATTCTTGGATTCAAAGTAGTGTGTTCTTACTCTTTTTCTTTGTCTTAGTCTATTTTTTAATTTTATTTCTTTACTTTCTTTATTTTACTTTGAAATTAATACAACACAAATGAATTTCTCCATGGTTCTCTTTGTTTTTTTTAATTCATGAAGTTTCTCTTCTCCAACACCTCTTGGAGTTGATAAAATTCTTTTAACCTTCTAAGGTTTATGTTATTTTTGGCTCTTTAAAAGTATAGGAACTGTTTGGTTTAAAAATATGGAAATTTTATTTATATTTCTATACTATATGAAATATACCAATCAATTATGGGCAGTTAACAGGTATATTAGCATGTATTAATGAGTCAGATTACCTCAAATTATACGGTATTAATAATTAATTATTGGGTTTTATTGCCTAAATATATATTGCGTTAATGGTTAATCAATGTGTTAGGCTGCCGCAAGCCCTATAAATATACTATTGATGTCCAGGTAAATTAACCTGAATTATCTTAATAAATAGATACCTCTTTATGAAACATATCTGACTTGAGCGTCAGAGTGTCTTTTGCAGGTCAACAACCCATCAGAGTAGATTGTGTTCTCGGAGAGGATTGACGGATCGAAAGAAAGCATAGAAAAGAAGGACGACTAACCCTCAGAAAAATTCAACCAAAACATTTGGCACCCACCGTGGGGCCGAGCGGCGTCCCCATGAAACCACGAGGAACCAGACGTGCGCTTACTCTCGACATCACTACTTCAGACCAATACCAGGTTTTGCAAAAAGAGAAAAAAATTCTGTAATAATTTCTAGAGGCATGTCTTTTGTTTTGAAAACTTTTAGGTAACCATCAGAGGTTTACAAGGCAAAAAATGAAATGCCTCCTACATCCAGCCACTCGGTGATTCCATAGTTGAACACCTCAACCAAGAGCGGGAAGGAGTTTCCATAAAGAACTCCTGCATCAAGCCACTTGGTGATTCCATAGTCGAACACATCGACTAAGAGCGGAAGGAGCTTCCATAGAGAACTCATGCATCACACCGCTTGGTGATTCCATAGTCGAACACCTCAACCAAGAGCGAAAGGAGCTTCCGTAGAGAACTCCTGGATCAAGTCACTCAGTGATTCCATAGTCAAACACGACTAAGAGCGAAAGGAGCTTCCATAAAGAACTCTTGCGTGATGCGCTCGGTGATTCCATAGTTGAACACCTCAACCAAGAGCGGGAAGGAGTTTCCATAAAGAACTCCTGCATCAAGCCACTTGGTGATTCCATAGTCGAACACATCGACTAAGAGCGGAAGGAGCTTCCATAGAGAACTCATGCATCACACCGCTTGGTGATTCCATAGTCGAACACCTCAACCAAGAGCGAAAGGAGCTTCCGTAGAGAACTCCGCCATCAAGCCTCTCGGTGATTCCATAGTCAAACACCTCGACCAAGAGTAGAAGGAGCTTCCATAGAGAACTCCTACATCACGTCGCTCAATGATTCCATAGTCGAACACCTCAACCAAGACCGGAAGGAGCTTCTATAGAGAACTCCTGGATCAAGTCACTCAGTGATTCCATAGTCAAACACGACTAAGAGCGAAAGGAGCTTCCATAAAGAACTCTTGCGTGATGCGCTCGGTGATTCCATAGTTGAACACCTCGACAAAGAGCGTAAGGAGCTTCCAAAGAGAACTCCTACATCAAGTCGCTCAGTGATTCCATAGTCGAACACCTCAACCAAGAGCGGAAAGAGCTTTCATAGAGAACTCTTGCATCAAGCCGCTCGGTGATTCCATAATCGAACACCTCGACCAAGAGCGGAAGAAGCTTCCATAGAGAACTCCTGAATCACGCCGCTCGGTGATTCCATAGTCGAACACCTCGACCAAGAGCGGAAGGAGCTTCCATAGAGAACTCCTGCATCAAGCCGCTCGGTGATCCCATAGTCGAACACCTCGACTAAGAGCAAAAGGAGCTTCCATAAAGAGCTTCTGCATCACGCCGCTTAGTGATTCCATAGACGAACACCTCGACCAAGAGTGGAAGGAGCTTCCAAAGAGAACTCTTACAGCACATCGCTCGATGATTCCAAAGAAAATTTCTAAAGACCGTCGCTCGGTGTAGAGAGGAATGAAGACTTAAGGCGCATCGAAAATAGACTTCTTAAATACAATGTAAGCTACCTCTCTTAAGCTCATAGTAATCCTTGCGCACCTCTTTTAATAAAGAGCTTGCTTGGGCTTGGGGGAGTTATATACTATATGAAATATACCGATCAATTATGGGCAGTTAGCAGGTATATTAGCATGTATTAATGGGTCAGATTGCCTCACGTTTTACAATTAGACGGTATTAATAATTGATTATTGGGTTTTATTGCCTAAATATATATTGCATTAATGGTTAATCAATGTGTTTGGCTGCCGCAAGCCTATAAATATACTATTGATGTCAAGGTAAAATAACTTGAATCTATCTTAGTAAAATAGAGACCTCTTTATGAAACATATTTGACTTGAGCGTCGAAGTGTCTTCTGTAGGTCAACAACTCATCGGAGTGGATTGTGTTCTCGAAGAGGATTGGAGGATCAAAAGAGAGCAGAGCAAAGAAGGACGACCGACCCTCGGACAAATTCAACCAAAACAATTTCTATTTAGATGTATAAATTTTTGTAAAAATAATACAATATTTTGAGCTCATTATACTTTATTATATATATATATATATATAGGGTTAAATATGTTTTTAGTCCCTAAACTATTGACCGTTTCTGGTTTTCGTCCCTCTTCCAAAGTAAGGTACAATTTAGTCCTCAATCTTTAAAAAACGTTCGTTTTAGTCGAAAAAACGAACGTTTTGAGGACTAAAACGAGGACTAAAAACAAAATTTTGAGGACTAAAACGAACGTTTTTCTAAAGAATGAGGACCAAATTGTACCTTACTTTGGAAGAGGGACGAAAACCAGAAACGGCCAATAGTTTAGGGACTAAAAACATATTTAACCCTATATATATATAAAGATTGTCAAATACGTAAATTCGTGAAAACCTCGTAAACACGTAAGAGTTTACTTCATATAAAATATTTTAAAATATTTATAAATAACATATTAATTTAATATTTATAATGTTATTGATCCAAAAGTTGTTGAACTTAAATGTTGGTCCAAAAGTTCCGAAGGTAAAAGGGAGGTCCAATGGTCCAAAATAGTAAAAGGTGATTAAAATTTAAAGTTAAAACCCTACCATGTGGTGTCGTCGACCCTAAAACTGAGGTTGAGAGATAATTGAAAATAGTGAGATATGGCAAAGTGTGGAAGAGAATAAAAACAAAAACACAAAGATGGAGTAGTGTGAAGAAGATATAAGGAGAAATTAGTTGGTACAATAGGCAAATCAACATCAACACCCAAAACAGTTAGATTGTTGCAGGAGAGAGCCAATGAACCATGAAATGAAAAAGATTATAAAATATTGAAACGTTTGTTTTATTTTATTTAACGCATATTTTTGTGAGTAAAAATATCATGTACAAGAAGGTTCATTCCTACGTTTAGTCTTATCAGGTTCTAATGACTTTTCATTATAATTTATAAATTATAAAATATTGAAGTGTTCGCTTTATTTTATTTAACGCATATATTTTTGAGTAAAAATATCATGCATAGGAAGGTTCAGTCTCTTCCCGTTAGATCGACTGGACCATCTACGTTCAGCCTTGTCAAGTTCTAATGGCTTCTCATTATAAAAATAAATATAAAATGTCGAAGCATTTATTTTATTTTATTTTATGCATATTTTTGTGAGTAAAAATATCCTGCACAAGAAGGTTCATTCCCTTTACGCTCATACAGTTGGATCACCTATGTTCAGTCTTGCGTTTGGCCTTGTCAGGTTCCAATGGCTTGGCTCTCGTGCAAGCATCAACTGGGCACCTCTACCCTCATTTAGTGTATCCTGAGCAACGCATATTTATATTATCATAGTCATTGTCCTAATCTATTTTGCAGGTCACAAGGCCTACAAATTCCTCATTTTTGGCCTTCAAACGTTCAACTGAAGACCAAACAGTCTTGTCTGTCCGGCCATCCGGCTTCATAATCTAAACTATTTTTATATTAATTTGATTGACTACATTTTCTGACCATTTGAATTCGAATTGTTATTTTCTCTTAAGTGCATATGAAAGGACCCTACGCACAAACCACTCAATCAACCATAGCACGTCGCTCGGTGATTCCATAGTCGAACACCTCGATCAAGAGCGGAAAGAGCTTCCATATAGAACTGTTTAATATCCAACTAAGCTTGTTGAATCGTTTTTAAACTCTCAATTTTAGGCGAGTTTAAGCAAGTTTACTCAAGTTTACACGAGTTTATAAAAAAACGATTCTACTACTAATTAAATGAGATTAGAGATATGAAAAAATAAACTGAAACGAGTTTACGAATTGACACATCATTTTGATAACCGTATATATATTAAAACCAGTTATCCTTAGACTACAAAGTTATAATTTAATTACATATGAACAAATATAAACTCAACTCCAATTATTATGAATAAAAAAAGAACACATGGATAGCAGAAAATATACCAGAAGTTAACTTTTGTCCTTTCCAATCAAATTATTAATATCCTTTGATTTTATATTTTGCAAGAATAAAAGTGATAGTTAAAAACACTAACTTGAAAAATGTCTTTCACACATTATATTTATGCATGATCAATTTTCTTGAATCGTGTCTAAAATAAAAACTAAAAAAACTATAAATGATATTATTAGAGGAACACGACAGGGCATCTCCATCTAAAAAAATATGGTTTACAAATAAATTTCAGATATAAGTCTTATTCTAATGTATCATATTCATTTTCATTACGTTGTTACTTACACCGATTATGTTGCGTGTATAATAAATTGAATGGAGAATTACGAAGTATATGATGACCTTTTTTCTTACCTATTTTCCGCAATCGGAGAATCAACGTTTTGTTGATTTACATAGATATAATTTCTAAAATAAAAATTGTTCAAAATTATTGCCTATTTTTTATATCACTATTTTTTTTTATGTAATATCATCGTGTGTCTACAATGAATCATCTTTGAGAATGAATATTTCTCTCTTAAATTTTGATCATGCTAAACACAGGGAATAAAAACAGTTTTACGAAAAAAAGTGTTTAGCATTGCAACACGTGTCGGGAATAAGGTGCGTGTCTAGGATCATGAAATAGAGCAAAGAGAACATAGTAGGTTTCCCTCCAATCGTTTTCCTGAGGCCTCAAAACCGAACCAACTCTGATACTGCTATGTTTCACTGTGAAGGAAGACCGAACGCGAAGCGTAAGCCTTCTCTGCACAATAAATTAGGGTTTCAGCATTGAACAGACTCTTCCTCCCACCCCAAAGAGAAAGCCTTGGTTTAGATGAGTTGGTCTGAACAATGGGTTCTGATTCCAATTTGGGAGGGACACCCTCAACATCCTCGCCCAGTGCCAAGCGCACCAGAGATCCTGAAGAGGAAGTTTACCTCGACAATCTTCGCTCCCACAAACGTTACCTAAGCGAGGTTACACAAATTTCCCCCTTTTGTCGTTTTATTATTACTTCCTTTATTTTAATGTTTTTACACTAACCTACTTTCTTAATTGTTTTTCTTTTGTCTTTTTGTTTTTCGCTGAGTTAGACTTTTTAATCATTCTGCAGTTATCTTTGTGAAATGCCCTGCCATGGCCTTTCAGCTTAACTGTGTTTTTCTAATATATGTTTCTCAATCTCGATTTAATTTATCAATAATTGTCTTGGTTTAAGTATTGTTTGGATTTGAGAGACTTGTCTTGAGCGTGTTTTTTTTTTTGTTGGAACATGTGTTTCTTTTCGTCACATAGATCTTTGTTTGAGTTGATACCTTGTGGTTTTAATATTTTATTTTCGTGCTTGTTTTTGTTGCAGTCAAATGAAATTAACCATCATTAATTTAGAGTAACTTACATTTATTGTTTCTGTGCCCAGATAATGGCATCCAGTCTCAATGGATTGACAGTTGGGGACTCGCTTCCTGATAATCTCATGGAATCTCCGGCAAGGTCTGAAAGCGTGTTCTCTTTCAGGTAAAATCATAACTACTTTTCCGTGTAAGATTTGTTCACTCTTTGGGGTTTTATGAATAACTATTTCTATGATTGAGGTTTATTTTGATGCATTTCAGTTGTAACAGTTGGAAATTAGTGGAACTTGAGTAAGCTGCTAATTGCTCAGGACATTAGTTATCGTCTCTTGCATTGTTACATTTAATATACATGTTTTGGTTTGGCAGTGTAGGCTGGCTTTTGAAATCTTGTGTAAATTATACTATTTTCATCTTCCTTGTTACTTTTGTGATTATTCTTCTCTCCGTTATATGCCAGAGTTCAGTTAAGTTTTCATAAAATCATCATTTGGCCATTGATAGATACAGAAGATAGTTCTGTCGGTATCTCTATTGCAGATCTTGAGTCTGAATTAATGTTCACCTGTAGTGGTGCATGTTATTATGCTCTATATTTTTTTCGGTGGGGTGGTGCAGGAATACTAAAACTTTCCTTACTTTGGTTTTCTTTGCAAAGAAACCCCAAACCTGAAAAGGGTAGAAGGCCCTTGTTTGTGTCTAGTCAAATGGTCATTTGGACACTGAGACATCCATTTATCATTTTGCTGTCATGCAAACATATATATAATTGGTAATATTAGTCTCTTCACTTGGTTCTCTTTAAACAGAACCTTGTTGACCATGAAATTTGTCATTTTCATGGTCGAAAGCTCCTCCTTACTACTGTGCCTCTTATGTGGGCTATTTGATGTGTACTTTTGGAGTAATAATGGGTAGGTGTAGGGACTAGAAATCACAACCAGATACTTTCTAGTCATTAGACAAAAGTTGATGCACCCTAGATTCAGATGTGTATGTGATCCCCATATCCCTTCTTCCTGAGAAATAGGCAACTCACCCGACTCAAGTATGCGGATTTTTGGTTCAAAAAAGTAAAATACTACAAACAAATCATGGAATCATGCGTTGTAATTTTTATTTTGTGGAGGGGGAGACAAAGATTGAACTAGCAAGTAGCCATAGCTTGCAGAGGATTGACTAGAGTTCTTTGGTAGATTTCCAACTGGGTCAAATATGAAGTGACTCTAGTCCTTAGACATGTTGCTTGATTTCTCTTGCAGTATATATACCTTTAAAACTTTCCCATCGTTATATGACCCAAAATCTATTAAAATTATTTTCCAATGTATACATACACACCCGTAAAAATGATCATGCATGATAAAAATTGTTGCTAACTCTACTTCATTTGTTGTTTCATATCCTATATGCTTGAATAATTGGTACATATTCATATTTATATTCCATATGGTGTGTGTCTTAGTTTATGGTTACATTCAAATCTCATAATCAACATGACTGTAGACGGCTTTATTCATAGTCAATTTAGTCATATATGCTTTGGTATCATAAATGCATAATTAACATATTTAATATGTCCCGCACGCATAAAATTCCATATTATCATGTTATCAAATGTTGAAAATACTAGCAGATTAAGCAAATAACTAAAATACTCGAAATTTATATGGGTGTATAACTAGAAAAGCGATAAAGTATATTAATAGTGTAGTTCAGAGATTAACAAAAAGGACCGAAAACAAGATTGTTTTGGTTTTTATATGACTGTTAGATTAGTTTCATGTTCTGAAAATTGAAAGAGTATATAATTTGGGACATCTTTTACATAAGAATTGAACTGCAGACAATCTGTTGTTAAAATTAATTAGTTTTATTACCCAATGATTAGCAACGTTTACAATAATTACTTGTGTTGAATTTATTTTCAGAGATGATATATCTTTACAATATTCACCTATGTCAGAAGATTCAGATGACTTGAGGTTTTGTGAGACTCCTGTGCACAGTTGTTCGTCCCAGCCCGACAGTCTTCCCAGTAGTCCAGTTTCTTCTCCACATAGGTACCATAAGTCGCAGAATGTATTATCTTCGGCACCTTCCTCAAGTTCAAATGCTTCTCATGGCTCAACCGTTTCCGCTGCAACTTGCCCCCAGCCTCGTCAGCGAGGGTCAGATTCTGAAGGTCGCTTCCCATCATCTCCAAGTGATATATGCCACTCAGCTGACTTGAGAAGAGCTGCACTTCTAAGATCTGTGCAGATGAGAACACAACCATCCTCTGCATCTTTGGACCTGCCTTTTGGTTCTAACCAAGACCCTGCTCCTAACATAGATCCTGAGGAAAGATCATGCTCATATATAAAATCTCTAGTTGATGAGAGAGAGTACTGAAAGGAATGGTGTTAAGTAGCATTGCATTGTGTCAATCCAGTGTCTCCAATGCGAGATGGTTGCTTGTGTTAGCTATGGCCAAAATGTGTTCGTCTTTTATCTTATGACCCAGTTCTATGTAGTAAATAGTTGTATGGCTTCGGAATTTTACCTTACTAATTTTTTATTTCGTTAGTTTATTTTAATATAATTGAAGATTTTAAATGAAAAAATTGACCACAAGAATCGAATAGATAATTGACATGCTATAAGCGTGATAAATTTACGGCCACAATCAAATAGCTATAGGCCGAAGTAAAAGTCAGTAGTCCTCAAAATTTTAAATCGCTCAGGTATAATTCGATGGGGGTAGAAGAATGGTAATCTTTCATCCCCAAATAAAAGATAGGATCATTAATACAGACTCAAATTAAGCACTACAAGTCTCCATGTCAAATATCTCCCAGCAATGTTGATATCAAAGTCGTGGTGGATATCCCATGCTTCCAAGCAGGATGGTCAATTGCACCATTGAATCAAGCATACGCAGACAGGATATTTTTCTTTAGAGTAAACTCGTCGGCCTTAGCAGGACTAACAGACTGCATCAATCAATAAAATACGAGCGAGTTACACTTTCAATTTTCATCTCAACTACGACCAAATTTAATTATTGCAAAACAATTATTTCGAGATTACAAGTTTTTTCTCAAGGAAGTCTTTAAATTTGAATAATATATAGCATGTTTGGATTAGCTTCTCAGCGAGAAAAAAATCAGTGTTTGGAATAGCTTTACAGCGAGAAAAAGTGAATTAATTTTTTACGGTGAAGGCGAATCATCAAATAGTGAATTATATTTATCATCGAGGAGGAATATTTCTATTACCTTGTCAAGTATGCGCTGCAGGCGTTGGATTTCGTTTTTAGCATAATCGGAACCTTTTACCAAGGAATTCTTGGCAGCTTTCAAGTAAATCTTCCCGTAACTGATCATAAAAAAAGTTAATTGGATCATTACTTCTAGTTAATTGGATCATTACAGTAATACGAAATAAGCTATTGTCTAAGTGACACAATTAAAAGCATATGCCACTTAAAAATATTCTAAAGGATGATGTTTTCTAGAATATACGCAACACAGTAATACGAATTAAGCTATTCTTAAGTAACATAGTTGAAAGCATACGCCACTCATAAATATTCTACAGGATGATGTTTGCAAGAATATTCAAGTTTACCTTGAGGCTGAACCCTGAAGCTTCTCAACTTCTTCTTCAATTCGGGTAAACACGGATTTTTTCTCTTCATCGCTGGCAGCGACAAACTCCTTCACCAAGACATCCAAACTTTCTACTCTACCAGCCTAGACAGAAATACCAAACGTAGGAATAAGATACTAAGTGTAACAAGTTTAACTTCCACCCCCCACCAAAAGATAAAACAAAAACAAAACAAAATTCTAGCTTTTCCTCATTGATGTGAATTCACTCACTTGGGAAGTAAGTTGCCCTTTTCCATCTCGACTTGAACCAGATTTCTCATTGATAAAAGCCACAAAGTCATCCAAGTCTCTTCCACCTCCGTACTCTTCACCGGCTTTGTTGCTCTTTGGGAAGAACTTCAAGGTAGGAAATCCACTCACATCAAACCTGCATACATTATTCCAGGAAACTTCAATTATTTATGTTGTATTCGTCAACCTTTACAGTAAGCTCAATTTTTTTGTTTACGTAACCATCGTAAGCACATTAGTAACGTATCCACCGCACTAGCAGTATTAGCACATCCATCTGTTTCAGCTCCTTTACTATTTTCTTTTCCCATATTATATCAAAGCCCATATCTGAACTGCATTGAAATGTATTCGCTAAACAGGTAAAGAGGTTCATATCATCACACGAAAAGAGGAACTACAAACGAGCACTAGGGCCTCTAAGTTCACTTCTACCGGCCTTTGCAGCTAAGGTTTGATTTGCCAGAACAAACACAACTCATTAGAATAATAGATCAGATAGATAAAACTCACTTTTCAGCCAGATCCCTATATTTATCAGCATCCAGATTAGCAATGACTACATTTTCCTCCAATTTAAATGCTGTGGCAACTTTCTCGTATGTCTGAAGGTAAAAAGAGCACAGTCAGGTTTCATATTATTGGCTTTACAAAAATTAAAGGCCCAACATTAAATTGACAACATGAAATGCTCAGAGATATACTTACAGGAGCAAGACTTTTGCAATGCCCACACCTAGAAGAATCGTAAAATTTATTAGATCTAGCAGTATGAGAGTTTTCAAATAATATGTAATTTGAACTAAGTTCTACCAAACAACTTCTAGACCAAAACAAAGCATGAGTTAAAGAAAAAATAGAAACAAATGAAAATTATTGCTGGGTACCATGGTGCATAAAACTCAACCAAGACATCTTTGGTTTCATCCAAGACAATCTCATTAAAATTTTCAGGTGTTAGGACCACTACATTGGAAGGAGCTGTAGCAATCTTCACATTTGTTCCTGCAATCATATTTTCTGGTTAGGAATCAATATAAATTGCAAGGCAGAAGCACACAGAACACACAGGGGAAACCCAATACTGATGATTTTTATCTCCAACATGATTAAAAGCTAAAAGATCTAGGGAAAGTGTGTACGTCAATGTTTTTCTTAGACACGAATGAAACCTAAAAGTTAGTGAGTTTGTAAGTTTGTCCCACAAAATGTTTTTTTTCTTTTAAAAGCTTGTGGAAGATGCTCCAGATACTACACTCCCTACGAAGTTACAGATATTTTAATATCACAATGCGTTTTTCCTTTAAAGATAGTATGGCACAAGGCTTCAAAGACTTCAAAAAGTACCTCCTTCTGTATTTACAAACTCAGCAAGTGATTCAGCAGTGCGTGGCCCTTCATACCTGTGGTAATTTTCCAAAATCAATTATTGAACGCAGAAGTTATGATATATGTGAAAAGCGAAAGATAAATAACCATGAAATGAGACGTAAAATCATTTGCATGTTATATTCCAATAGCCTAGATCTCCTCACTTTTTGGGTTCAAGAGATCCTTTTGGAAACCACTGAAGTGTTGGGTACCCAGAGACTCCATATTTGCTGCACAAACTCTTGTGCTCATCACAGTCAACCTACAGTACATTAAGAAGTAAGCTAATGTCCATTTAATGGGTAATGAAATTATTGCCTTGTTGTTGAGAACGGGCAAAAATAAAAACATACAACCACATTCACAAAGCATGCCAGTTTTTATAGATGTTCCAACCCCTTCTAGTTATGGTTAAGGATCACCACATGTGTTTGAGTGTGTTTGGTAGTTGGCCTGGAGGATTGGGTGCATATATAGTGGGAGAGTGAGAGGTGAACTAATCTTTGATTATATAACTATACATGAATGGTTAAGATTGTTTTACTGAAATCTAATCCTGACTATCCATTTTGATTGTTTGTGTGTGTATTTAGAGATAATAAAGGAAGGGAGGAGGAGATGACATTTGCTAAGAAGAAACTAAGAGTTCAAGAAAGGAGAAAAGATAATTCGAGGATTATATAGTAAATGTTAAAGTTGTAGCTTAGACTTTTTCTATACGAAGGGTGCATGGTAGGAGAAAAGATAACTCGAACAATTATGTAGTAAATGTTGAAGTTGTAGCTTAGACTTCTTCGATAAGAAGGAAGTCCATAAAATGAACATGCTCCACACCACACTGAGCGACTATCAATTCGATAAAATAAACAGACAATCATAAATAGAGAAAATGCCTGAAGATTAGAAAATACCACAAAAGAAATTAAATAAACAGAAGAAAACAGCAAACAATATTCAAAGTTTTGAAAGAAACACCATGGAACTGACCTTCCCAATTAAAACAGATTTGGCTTTCTTGAAGCTGCTTCCAAGCTTTTCATATTCTGGAGCTAGCTTTTTGCAATGTCCACACCTATTATGACAAAAGAGGGATAAAACATATTCAGAACATTAGTACACAACACAATATAAAGAAATTCACCAGTGACTGGTGCAACGAACAGGTTATTCTCATGAAGTTTTAAATGTACAATGACTGATCACGACCTTTTGTGCAAGAGTTTTGGACAGGGTTATGCAGCATTCACTCCTTCTTGAATAATTACAGGGGATATTATCCTCTATTTGACCAAAGGACCCAAACAGTTGATTAGTTAAATTAGTTGAATTTAAATAAAGTAGAGTAGTAGTTTTAATTTAATTTATTAATTTCAAAAATAAGTTTACAAACTAAACTGAAGGACATTGCTTCCAATAGAATCTGGAGGAACTAAATTGCACCAAAAGTCAAAACAGCATCGTATTGTATCATCTATAAGTCGATAAGTAACTACAAACCAATAGAAGTTAAACGACAAGTTGAAACGCTAAACGCAAAGAACACATGCGATCGGAACGAAGCGAAGAAAATAAAGGAAAACACCGGAATCCGTCAACAAAAACCCTACCTAACGATTTCAAAAACAATAATGAAAGAAGCGGTAGTTAATGGAAACAGAGAGTAAGAGATCGAAAAGATTGTAAGTTACCAGGGAGCATAGAACTCGACGAGAGCTCCTCTGTCCTGACCAACTTCCTTCTCGAAGTTTTCTTCAGAGAGCACAACGACGTCGTCTGCTGAGGCCGCTAGAAACAGTAGCGCAAACGCGAAAGCTCCCAACACTATCCTACTGCTCCAGATCTGATACTTCTCCATCTTCTTCTTTCTGGTCTTCTTCGCTGTTTTCTTTCTTCTCGATTTCAGCTCAACTGCTTCGGCACGTGCAGGCTTATATACGAAACACCGTTTGAAGCATTAAATGTATCGCTACCGTATTTGTCACGTGGCACCGTTTTATTGCATCGCTTGTAATCAAATTCATCGTTGGCTTTTGCATTTCCCACGCCGATACCACATCATTCTACTTTCTTACCTATGACGTCTTATCGTTGACGTGGCAACCTTTCAAAGGAACACGGTGTCAATATCTAGACATCTGAGCCACGAGGAAAAGACACGTTACGCGCGTACTAATACATGTATATATGTGTCTATTAGGCGACGGTTTCATAAGTTTTATGATTTGTTTAGTATTATTTGTGTTAATTTAAAGACTTTTATATTGTTAATCAATAAATTCATTTCTTCCACTGTGGTTAAACCCCTTCTCAATTTATATGGAGTTTTCTGGTTCGTCAATTTAGTTCTTAATATTAAAAAATTGACTCAATAAATTAATTAACGGAGTTAAGTTTTTTATGACCTGGCACGTTTATTATGACCTGACACGTTTATGGATAAGTTTTTTATACGTGACACATTCAAGCAAATTACATAGAATGTAAAATAAAAAAATAAAGTTTCTGATAATTAAAACCCAAATTAGGGTTCATCTTCAACCTCCCTTCATCATCTTCAACCTCCCTTCACCATCTTCAACTTTAACGATTGATGTTCAGGGTTCATCACCAAATTAGGGTTTATCACCAAATTTGTGAAGAAGGATTTCTCTGCGATTTGGAAATTTCTTTGTAATTAGGGTTCATCGTTTCAGTGGTGCTTTGTGTAGGGCTGGCGCTTTGGTTCGATGGTGTTTGCGATTTAGGGTGGCTAATGTTTCTAGGATTTTTTGTTTGCAGGTTTGGTGGCTCTACGGAAGTTGGGTTCGAGGAAGACGAAGATACGAGGGGTTTCGTAGCGTTCACGCATGGAAGTCGCGAGATTGGCGTTCTCTGGGTTTTCTCTGTTTTTTTGAGTTCTCCTCTTCTTTGCAAGTGTGAGGCGATTGATGAAGGAGGAGAAGAGGAACCGAGGTTTCTCGCAATTCCAGGTTTTGCTGCGGTTGAAGGTGGAGCGCAACGATGTGGTTGATTATGAAGTTCTCGCACTTGGTTTCTGAGTGTGTTTGCAGGTCATGATGCTGCAAGGGAGGCGCTGCTTGAGCGACGACGGAGACGAACTCGCAATGGTGATGGTGACGGATGATGGGCTTCTGCAATGCAAAAGATTACAAAAACTCGAAGTTCTCTGGTTCAATTGATGCTTTTAGATAAATGGTATAACCAGCAAATTCTGGGTTCTCATTATTTAACTTCATAATAATTATTGTCTAATTTCATTGATATATCATGCAGCAAATGATTTCTGCAGAAGATTGGCCATGAAGGGTGTAACTAAACTGCAAAATTTTGGATCAGTTTTCAATATTTTAATACATGTTTTCAGGAATAAGGAGATCCCACAAAATTTGATTTACTCATTCCTCTTGTTCATTTTCTTTTCCAGTTTAATATTGGAGTTGTTATAATATGAATCTCCTTATTTCCATGTGGTTACTAAGAGGAAAATTAGGGTTTCTGTTAAGAAGATGACGCTGACGTGGTAGGAGTGATGTGACAAAAACTGATCATATTAACGTGTCAGGTCACCCCGTTAAAACAATTTAACGGTAGGGACCTAGTTGAGTCAATTTTTCAATATTAAGGACCAAATTGACGAAACCTATAAGACAAGAATCTAACTGAAAAAATCTCACATAAATAGAAACTGTCAAGGGATTTAAGTTAGTTTTATCTAACGACTTCATAACTAGTAGGCATTAGTGGGATATAAAAATACTTCATTTATTATTTTCAATATAAACAAACCGTATGTCTTCTTCTATAATGAAAATATTTACTTATATCATTAATTTATTAATGCTTTTGCCTTAGAGAAATATAAATAATCGTCCCGTAATTTATATAATGACATCATTGGATATAAATTTTTCACTTAACGTGGCATAAAGACGTGTTATTAATCTATAAATTTGATGGAATTGTATTTGTATCTCTTTAATTTGAACTATGTGATTTTAGTTATTTATTTCCCACTTTTATTTTCTGACGTAAACAAAATTTTGGTCTATTTATCGATTTTTCCGACATAAAAACGTAAAATTTTAACTTTTAACCCTAATTAAATGCGCAAAAGTTTTTTATTTAAAATATCAAATTTGACTAGAAAACAAGAAAAAACGAAACTTTAAAAGTTTTAATTTTCAATCAATTTTTACTTCCAAAGCTTTTAATTATTTGAATGGAAACAATATTTTGAGAAATTTCACTAGAAAGAAATAGATGAAGAAACCAAATAGAAATGGACAATAACAGAGATAAATATGAGCTAAATATGAGGGATTAGCATTAGCTCTCATTTAAAACCTAAACTAAATGACTTTGTAAATTTTATTTTATTTCTAACACAATAGTGAAACATAGTAAAACATTGTTCAAAGTTTTGTTGGAGAGGCATATTTTATTTTGTTTATTATTTTATACAAAACCAATTACAATTATGATGGTAGATCAGATTCTCTATCAATTTCATCCTCCAGGAAGTGTAAAGTTTTTTCTTGTTGCTTGGGTTTAATACAAACTTCTCTCTTGCGGATTTCGGGTTTTGCTTTCTGTACTCCCACAAATTATTCTCACAACCAACAAAAGTTTAAAATGAATATTTTAGTGTTTGTAAAACTGATTTACAGATTATATATTCCGGAAATTTTCAGGAGCAAACTTTATGAAATTTTCGGAAGAAGATTTCTGGAACAAGATTGTCAAAATAGAAATCGCAGGACATATGTCTTGGAACAACTTTTTCATAATAAGATTTCTGAAAAAATAAATTTAGAGGAAGGTTTCTGAAATAAACTTTTTTTTTTTAAATACTTATAGTGTCGTTTAGAACCAATTTTCTTAAACAACTCACATAAAATGTATTCTGAAAATAATATTTTGAAATGAGTTTTTTTTCCGCGACCCCTTGCTTCTTTTTTCTTTGTAACCTTCTTCCTATTTTTTTACTCCTTTGCAGCAACTGTGAGGCGGTATCTTTATATTGGGATGTTGTTTTTTTAGTACCCGCTTTAAAAAATTATCTATTTTGTTTCATGTGGTATAATTTGCATCAATCATGTTCCTTCCGTTAAATTGACAGTTAACTTCGCGTTGACGTGATTTTTTCTCTCTCATTTGTTCTTCCTGAAACGTCCAACTTTTTCTCACTCTTCTATATTAATGATTATATTAATGATTTTCATAATTGCAGGATTTTTATTCCTCTTTTCCATTAGTTTTAATAAAATCTGGAAAGAGAACAGTAGTAAGAAGAGTTCTGTTAAATATAATTATAATTTGATTCGATTAGGTTTTTTTTTATTAAATGTTATTTTTTAAATCCTAATTAAAACTTAATTTCCCAAATTGAAATTCAGATTGAAGAACCCTAAACTTCATATTTGACAATTCTCTCTCAAAGCCCACTCCTCTTTCTTAATTTTTGGTCTTTCTCTTTCGCAGGCATACCAGCTTTGGGCTGCCTTTGTGGAGCTCACGCAACAGGGAAGCTTCCTTCCCTTTCTCTTTTCTCGTTTTACCGTGTCGCAAGGACTTCTTTCCTCTTCTCCTTCGAGGTTCTGGTTGGGGGTTTTGTGGTGATTGTTGCAGCGGCGACGCCTTCGCGAGGTTTCAACATTAGAAATCTCCGTCGTGCCAGAAACCCTGTTGATGGCGTCGTCATGGAGGGAAATAGTGAACCTGGTGTTTTGCGGTCTGGCGGTCTTCATTCATTAGCGTCCCCACGACCACTGGTGGTGCATCGCGTTGGGTAATAATTTATGTTTCTACTTTGCAAGTGGATGGCAACGTTTTGGTGGTTCATAGGGTGGTTCGCAGGTTGAGGGTTTTGGCTTCTGTTCTTCTCTGTGGGTTTGCGAATTGGGGGTGGTCCTAAGTTTGCGTTTGGATTTTATTTGTTCTCCGTAGATTCAAGACGTGAATTGGAATTTCTAATCTTTTTTTCTATCTTTGCGATTTGAGAATGTGAGGTTTTTGTTTTATTGTTATTCTTGGGGGTATGGTCTTCTTTCTCTGTTGGGTGGATAATTTTCTGAGGTGTTAATCAATTGGTAATGTTGCATTATTAGGTTCTCTGCCACGTCATCTTGTGAACGTCCTCGATGTTGAGCTTCTGTAACCCTAACCTCGACACGCTCTCCTCCAAGAACTCCCTCGTGCAACTGTTGTACACGTAGGAGCACTCCTTACCAAACCCGCCGACCACCATTCGCATCGTGATCTCGTGGAGGTCATTGATCGCCCCCACTATGACCGCGTCCATGACGATGTCGAAGTCTGTGACCGGCAACGCCATCGGAATCTGCTCCTCTATTTTGTCTATATTATCTTTTTATTGGGGATATTGATCAAGATTTAAGAAAAGATTATCATGAAATTTTGTAGACTTGAAATTTTATATATTAGGGTTAATAAAAATTATATTTTTTTTAACGACAAAAGGAAGGTTATGTGATTTTAGTCTTTATTTTAATTTATCAAATGGGATTTAAATACCAGAATAATGCAAAAGAGGAATAAAAATCCTACAATTATGAAAACCGTTAATACAGAAGAGAGAGAAAAAGTTGGGCGGGACAACAGAAGAGAGAGAAGAAAAAGATCAGATTTCATAGCCACGTCAACATGGAGTTAACTCCGTTTCTGCCCATTTAATGGAAGAGACTTGATTGGTGCAAATTATACCACATGGGGACGCAATACATGCATTTTTAAAAGCAGGTACTAAACAGAAAAAAAAAGAAACTCCTAATGTAGGGACCAAATAAGCCATTAAGCCTAAAAAAATTCACTACTTTCTGGTAAAGTTGGTAATTATGTGGGTGCAGGAAGCAATAACCATGAATTTTTGAAGGTAAAATGTGCCAACTAACATGAGCCAAGTTGGAATGTTCCAGGAGAGCTTCTCCCTTTAACTCCAGGGCTTCTTGTTTCACCTCTAATAGATAAAAATATCCTTTAGCAAATGTTTTAAAATAAAAGTTGTTAAGTAATAATTACTACTTACCATTAAACATTTATTATTGGAATAGTTACCGACTGCTTAATTTTTCCCAACCAAACGACATGGAGCAAACAAGAGAAAGTCCTAAGTCGCAATGTCCTTCAAAAGAACATACACAAATAAAAACTAGGTTTAATGATTCAGTAGGTCCTATTTTTCGATCAGACTCTCAAATATAACCCTTACTTCTTGGTAGAGACCTACCGTTAAATTGGACTAACGGACGTTGGAATTATAATGATGTGGATGCTGATGTTAGTTTTTTAAATGACGTGGCAAATTGTTAGATAATTTTAGCTTACGTGGATTTTTGTTTTTTTAAATTAACTGCATTGTTTGAGAGTGTAACAAACTTTTCTTTCCTGTGGTGCCTTTGACCTATCTCTCTAGTTCTTTTCTGTCCCACCAACGACGAAGAATTTCAGATGCAACTTCGTTGGTTGCAATAATAAACTATTTTTCAAAGAAGATTTAAGACATGACAATCTCATAATTCCTCATTTAATCATCGTCACCATTATGCTTCATTCCTTTCTGTTTCTTCTCTTCTTTAATTATTGTTGTATAAAAATTTTCTGTCTAAATTCTTTCTCCGAAAGTACCACTTTTTATTCCTTGTTACTTTCTTGGTTACCGCTAAGGCACCAACACTCTATGCATTTTTCTCAAAATTTAGGAAGAAAAATAGCCAAAGGATTGAACTTCAATTAGGTTTGAATTATTGATTTCTACCACCTACTTTGATTCGAACCTTTTTATCGAAACACCTTTATCGTCTCATGGATGCTTTAAATTTGGAATTCTGGGATAAGGGTTGTGAGAATTTTGGATTTTTCGTGGTGGGTATTGTGTGTTATGTGTTTTCAACCACCTTCTTCATCACTCTCACAACCATAACTGCATTGTTTCTGAAGATTAGGGATTTTGTTCAAGAGCTTATGGTTCAGCAAACGTCCATCAATGGTGAAAGAGGAAGTTGATGGCCGCTGTGCCTCAACCGTTAGCCGCCGTGAGGACACCATCACCGAACCACTATCGCGCCACAACTTACACGCGCCACCAACACCACCAGTCATGGCCACCATGCGCAAACCACAAAGACGCGAGAGACTCCTAATCGGAAACCTAGTTCGAGAATCATCATCTTCTTCGTTCATCACCATTGCTCCCACCGTGAATCCAAATCACGAGCAACTTAGTCGGCAACCATGGAGAACCTAAGTTTTGCGCATCCTCCATTGACGTATCAACACTAGCACCTTCGTGAAACCTAAATCGCGTTTCAGTTCAATCATGCAACCGCCATGGCCGCCGAGACAGAGATAACGATCCAACCTGCAAAGAGAAATCAGAAATCAGAATCACAGAACCAAAAACAACAACAACCCATTCGAACAACGCCATTCAAGCTCCTCCGTGAGCGAATCCTTCGAACCTCCATCTATCGCAAGAGAGCCATGAGTCAGAGAACCCAACATCTTCGTCCTAAATCTTTTTAAACATCAACCTTAAGAAGGAACCCTAATTTGAAGAAGCACTTAGTTTTTCCCACATTTGTTTTTCACAAATCTTAATTCAAACAAAGGGGCTGAGTGTAATTAAAATTTCCCTAATTTATTAATTAAAAAATATGAATTTATATATTACAAAAGACAATTTAATTAGAAGAAAGGGGTAAGTTCCCCTAATTTTTTAGTTCAACTTTTTTAATTCAAAAGTTATAAAATTCCACATCAGACTATGTTATTACAGTAGAAACTATGCCACATCATTTAAAAAAAGACAATCAGCATCCCACGTACACACCCCTTAAACGACATTTGTCCAATTTAACGGTAGATCTCTATTTGTTTCAAATTTTCAAAATTAAGGACCCAATTGAGAAAACCAATAAGTAGGGGTTCTATGTGAGAGTTTGACCGAAAAATAGGACCTAGTGAATCATTAAACCTAAAAACTAATATTTTTTACAACTTAACGTGATCATTTTTTATGCATTGCAAAAATTAAAAAAAAGTATAAAAGTAAATACTGTTACACGTCTAACTAATTAGATGTAAACTTAGATACAACTTACAAAATAACTATCCAAGAAGGCAATATTCTTACCATACATGTTAATTCCTAAATAACTTTAAATTTTCCAAGCATTTAAATAAAATTAAAATTAAAAAGAAACAAACATAATAAGATTGTAACAGAGAAAAATAGAATGATTAATAACTCCATAGAATCCAGACTCTCTCATTATAAACAAGTAAGCGAAGAGCTCTCGTGTCTACGAAGCACGAAGCAAACAAACTATGGATCAATAAGCAATCATTGTAACAATGATCATTCAAAAAGAGAAAAGATCTGAAGAAGAACAATAAAAGGATGCATGAGAAGAAGTTTGCGATGAAGAAGAAGAATAAAGGGTGTGTAGTGGGACGACAAATAGGGTTTCAATTCTTCATGGTGGGTGACTGAGTGAATTTATTAAGAGAGTAAAAAGGTTAAAAATATTTTACCTAGGTTCAAAAAAAATACTAAGGTCAGTTGTGGCATTTTTAAAAAGTTGGAGGTGTAGGAAGAACTTCTTGGAGGTGCATGGAGAAGCACTCATGTTCAAGAATAGCAAGGGTAGACTCACACAACACGCCCAAAAACTTAGGTTCGAGAAATAAAATGATTTATAATTAATAAAGCTTCTACCTCCACCTCCAAGGACTTTTTCCTGCACCTCCAATAGACAAAAATACCCTTTAGTAAATGTTAAAAAGAGAGTTGTTAAGAAGTAATTACTACATACCATTAAACATTTATTTTTGGAAGAGTTACCTTAAAATAGGAGCGTTGCTTAACCTTCCTCACCCAAACAACATACTCAGAGGTAACTTGGGAGCAAACAAGAGAGAGTCCCTAATTGCAATGTCCTTCAAAAACCAATAGCATGCACAAATCAAAACTACTATTTTCTACAACATAACATGATCATGTTTGTATGCACTGAAAAATTAAAAAGAGTTTAGCAGTAAATATTATTACACTGCTAACTAATTAGATTTCAACTTAGATACAACTTACAAAATAACTATCCAAGAAGGCAATATTCTTACCATACATGTTAATTCTTAACTAGATTTAAATTTTCTAAGAATTTAAATAAAATTAAAATTAAAAAAAAAACATGATAAGATTGTAATAGAGAAAAATAGAATGAACAATAGCTCTATAAAATCTAGGCTTTGTAAACAAGTAAGCAAAGAAACTCTCCTACCTGTGAAGCTCGAAGCAAATAAATTATAGATCGATAAGCAACCATTGTAACAATGATCATTCTAAAAGTGAAATACTGCAAAGGATTTAGGATTAGGAAAATTGTTGAAATCTGTTGAACTTGAGATTCGATAACTTTTAAAAACCGTCAAGACTTTCAATGGTTTTCGAATACTGTTGTGGCTTTCAACGAATTTCGAAATTCGTTGAAGGACAAAACGATTCTTGGAAATCGTTGAAAGCCTCGACAGTTTTTAAAATCCGTCGAATATCTGGCCTTCTTCATCATTTTCAAACAATCATAAAATATATATATATATATATATATATATATATATATAATGATGAAGAAAAAGAAGGGAGATGAAGAAAAAAAATGTACAAAGAAGAAGAATAAAAGGATGCACGAGAAGAAGTTTGTGATGAAGAAGAATAAAGGAGTGCAAAGGAAGTACGACTACGGTTTCTATTATTTGTTGTGGGTGAGTGAGTGAATGTATTAGGAAAGTGAAAAGGTTAAAAATATTTTAGCTAAGTTAAAAAAGTTTACTAAGTTCAATTATGGCATTTTTTAAATAGTTGAAGGTGTAGGAATAATCTCTTAGAGATTACTCATAAGTACAAGGAGAAACACTCTATAATTAATTAATTAATGAACCACAACTAAAAAGATACTGAATTAATCAGGTTTCAGTTTAATTTTTTTGATACAAGGAATAGTGGACAAGTTATTTAGTTGAATCTGGTCATGTAAAAGTTTTAATCTTAAAGCATGTATGGAATCATATATGATAGTTTAAAATCATTCAATAGAAAATAAAATAGATAACTCATAAAATGTTGCTTTCAGTTTGCTAAAATAACTTAAATCTTTCAAATTCTAATTTTAAAGTAAAATTAGTGTTATATACACCGGTGGGACACATTTCTTAACGCGTTTTTCACGTATTTGATTCTTAATAAAAAAAATATTAGGTATGAGTTTAATTTTTTTATAGAAGGAATAGAGGACAAGTTATTTATTGAAATTACAGTGGTTATGGATTAAAAATACAACTTAGATTTAGATACAATAAAATTGATTATATCCAAATTTAAATTCATTTTAATTGGATTAATTAGATTTATATATATATATATATATATATATATATATATATATATTTAATTTAAATTGAATTAAATATATGTAGAATTTACTTTTATTAGTTAAATTAAATATATTGAGATTGATGAATATACTTAACTATCAGTAGGTCTATTAAATATGGGTCAATTCGGGTTAAATTGGTTTGATTTTTGGTCTAAACTGACTTAGTTCAATCTTTGGCTCAGACTTACTCGGTTAGATCTTTTGTTTTGGTTGACTTTGTTCGAGCTTCGACCTAAGTAGATATGTCTAGACCTTTGATTTGGATCGACTCGACTTGATTTTTCAACCTAGGCCGACTTAAGCTTTTAGCCCGGGCTGACTTGGCTCAAACTTTGGTTTGAGCTGACTCATACAAATCTTTGACTTAGACCAACACGTACTTGAAAGAAAAATAATTGTCTATCTTGGAAGTTCTTGTGTTTGAAATATAAAGCTCGACTACAGGTTTTGCAAGAGGATCGTTTAGTTAAGACAAGAGAAAATAACACAAGAGATTTTATACTGGTTCGCTCCAACTAAGCTACATTCAGTCTCCTTCGCAGAGAATTCCACTATAATCTTCACACGATTACAAATGAGTATTAGTATCACTCCTAGTACTCAAGTACCTCGCCGAGATTTCCTTTAAGTATTAACACCACTCCTAGTACTCAACTCCTTGCAGAGATTTCTTTTGAGTATTCGCACCGCTCTTGGTACTCCACAACCTTAGCCAACATTTCCTTTAAGTATTTGAACCACTCCTGCTACTCAGTTGTGAGTGTTTTAATTCTCTTCAGAGTTGCAATCAATGATTGCTTACAAGTAGTTCAGACTATATCTCTCAATGAGAGGATTTGAATACAATACAATGCAGTCCAAACACTCACAAGTGTTTCAATCTTTTTTGTTACAAGAGTAAGCAATTTGACAATGAAGCTCTAGAGCATTTGATACGTTGTCGTTGAAGCTATCAAATTAATACAACTCTTTAAGGCAACTTCAATATTGTCATGTTAGTAGTCAAGAAAGTAGATAGGTTTAAGTAACCATGAGTCATCTCCGAATGAATACTGTACCGTCCGGTCCTCCCCATTCATAAACCGAGCGTCCAAGCTAACGCTGTCGGCCCACACATGGACCGAGCGATCCTCCAAGGTCGACCATTCATGAACCAAACATCCACCCAGTCGGCCATCAAGACCGAGCGTCCAGTGTGACCGATCAGCAGAACCGAGTGGCCGCCCACCCAGGTTGACATCCCTGGCCGACCACCCTTCTGACCGGCCGTCCCGACCGACCCTCACTCGATCGACTACACGGTTAAACGCTAATGACTCATTAAAGCCCTTAAATGAAGATTAAGGTACGATTGGACCGTTATCAGGCCCACGAAAGGTAAAAGCTCATTACAATCAGTATAAATAAAGGTTCCAGGTATGATTTCGGGACAGATTGCTTACGATGCAATATATACATGCATTACAGACCACTCGGTCATGTTACTGACTTAAGCGTCGGAGTGCCTTTGACAGGTACCCGACCGCCAGGCTTGGAGAACGAGGTGGAACGAATGCCACAACCAGGACTTGAAGACGAGAGAGCCCGTCCGACCCCTCCCAACGCGTCCAGACCTCAGCAAAGAGGTAACTGTCCGGTTTTCGCCAGCTTCAAATGCCCCCTAGAGACGAAGTCGCTCGGTCTGCTTCGGCTTGTGGGATTCAGCAACGTCCGCCCGGTCTTCGGCAAACTCACGTGTTTTAGCAGGGTCATCCAGATCTGGCCGAAACATTTGGCGCCCACCGTGGGGCCGAGTGGGTATTCCCCATTGTAAACACAAGGAACCAGTGAGGGGCACCTCAGAAGAACGTCAACTTCCACCGTTCAGCCCTTTGCACTCGGCTTCATCAACCCAACAACTCAGTCTCCATCGTTTGGCCGCGCATCCTCAGCCGTTCGGTCAAGACCATTCGGCTTCGTGGCCTCGTTTCCCCAACCATTCGGCCTCAAGCTCTCAGCCATCCGGCCTCAGACTCCCTGTCGGCCATCAGGCCTCAAACTCAGCCAAATGTGGCATCCACCATCTGACCATTTGGCCTCCAAGGTACGTGTTTGACCCCTACCATTCGTCATTTGGCCTTAGGTACTTAGCCAAATTTGGCATTCAACATTCAACCCTCTAGCCTCAACGTCTTGGTCGTTCGTCCCGAGTTATTTGGTTGTCCGACATAAAGCGTCCGGCCATTCGGCCTCCAAGGTACTCTGCCGACCGTTCGGCCTCCAACGCCCGGCCTCGTCAACACAACAAATCGGTCTCGATCGTTTTTTCGATGGGCCTCATGCGTACTGTCATTCATCATACGATCGTTCGGACATGTACATTCGGCCCAAGCTTGTGATTGGCCGTTCGAAAGCAACCATTCGACTGAGCGCGCTCGGCCAATACATTGGCCTTAGGTAAATCCTCAAAACCTATTCTAACAGGAACTTCACCAAACGTGGCCTCAGCCGTTCGGCCAAGGCAATTCGGCTTCGCGGCCTCGCTTCTTTAACCATTCGGTGAACAGAAGCCCCACGCATTCGGCCTATAAGGGACTTACTCGCTGGACCTCCTCGGCCTAGTACGTTCGGTCGTTTGGCCCAAGCTTGTGATTGGTCATCCGAATTCTACCGTTCGGCCATACCTTGGTCTTAGGTAATTCCATAATCTAGCCTTCTAGGCACCTAGCCAAATTTGGCATCGAATTTTCAGGCTTCGAAGATATTCAGCCCACAATTCGGCCTCCAAAGGCTTCAACTTGTCGGCCAATTCTAGCCTCAGGGACTCAGCCTCCAGAGGCATCTGTCGTTCGGCCATACTAATCAGATATTTGGTCGTTCGGCCTCATAGGTTCAACCGTTTGGTCTCCCATATATTTAGCCATTCGACCTTACACGTATATCACTATAACGTTTTATCAAATGCATTCGGCCATTCGGCCCCACATGCATTCGGCCATTCGGCCTCCCATGCATTCATTTCGGTCGTTCGGCCTCACAAGTATTCGGTCGCTCGGCCTCTACTGTTCGGCCTAAATTGGCCTCAAGGATTCAGGTATTCGACCATTCGGTCTTCCTCATAGGTACTCGGCCATTCCAACCTCACGGGTGCTCGGCCGATCGGTCTCACAAGAACTCGGTCATTCGACCTCACAGGTACCCGGTCATTCGACCTCACAGGTACCCGGTCGTTCGGCCTCATAGGCGTTTGGTCAATCGCCCTCATAAGAACTAGGTCGTTCGACCTCACAGGTACTCGGCCGTTTGACCACACAGGTACCCGACCATCAGGCCTCTGTCGTTCGTCCTTCATGGCGTCAAGTGTTCAGGCAATCAGTCATTCGGCCAAACAGATTTCGTCTACTGCGAGATTCTCCAGGAACTCCTAGGCCAGGGACGGTCATTAACGTCTACTGGGAAGTTCTCTTAGGCCACGGATGGTTATTCTCAGAAGTGCTCTCTAGGAACAATCATTCTCATCTGAGCATCTTCAACCGACCGATCTACCTTACACGGTATAACCATCTACTTTCTTTAAACTCCAAATTCGATTATATTTCCTTCCTACTACAGGTAACCCGCAATGATTGCACGACTGCATAAAGCAAAAACGAGCTCTCCTCAATCATCCTGCATCAAACATAGACGAAGCCCAAGCTGATGAACGGAGAGTTCTTTCCAAAGAGCCACTGTCAGCTTGGCCTGGGCGGTGAACGGGGAGTTCTTTCCGAAGAACCACTGCCGTCCGGCGTGACCACAAGCCCAAGTTGATGAACGGAGTTTCACTCCTGTCAGCTTGGTAGGGCAGTGAACGACGAGTTCTTTACTGAACCACTGCTGCTCGACTCCAAACAAAGCCCAAGTGGATGAACGGAGTTTCACTCCTATCAGCTTGGTCGGGCAGTGACGACGAGTTCTTTACTGAACCACTACTGCCCGACTCCAGACAAAGCCCAAGTGGATGAACGGAGTTTCACTCCTATCAGCTTGGCCGGGTAGTGAACGGCAAGTTCTTTACTAAACCACGGCTCCCCAACGCCAGACAGCCTCATTGTGCCCTTCAAAGGCCTAAACCTCTCGGCCTAAACCTCTCGGCCTCAGTGTGGCCTCCAAGGCATCGAACCGTTCAGCCTCTAGAGACCTCAACCGTTCGGGCTCAACTTGGACTCCAATGGCCTTAACCGTTCGGTCTCAGCATGTCCTCCAAAGGCCTCGTCATTTCGGCCTCCCAGAACCTCCACTTCAGCCTCTAAAAGGCCTCATCCGTTCCGCCTCCAAATTTTCGGGCTTCCGGCCTTACCTCAGGCCTCGACTTCAAGGTTGTCCATCACCTCACTCGTCCGGCCTTACCATGAGCCTCGTTTTCAAGTCGACCTTGGCCTCATCGAAACTTAGCCAAATTTGGCATCACTAATCCGGTCGCCCAGCCTTGAACGGTCAGCCATTCCAGACCTACAGAGGCTCCTAATAGAGGCGACTTAGAAGCGGTGCCCAACAAGAGAACCCGTCTTTCCAGGTAGGCCATGGACAAAACCCCTTTGCATAATAAAATTATGCTCGGGCTTGGGGGGCATATGTATCGTCCGATCCTCCCCATTCAAAAACCGAACGTCCACCCAGGTCGACCACTAAGACCGAGCGTCCAAGCTAACGCTATCGGCCCACACATGGACCGAGCGATCCTCCAAGGTCGACCATTCATGAACCGAACGTCCACCCAGGTCGGCCATCAAGACCGAGCTCTAGTGTGACCGATCAGCAGAACCGAGTGGCCGCCCACCCAGGTTGACATCCCTGGCTGACCACCCTTCTGACCGGCCGTCCCGACCGACCCTCACTCGGTCGGCTACACGGTTAAACGCTAATGACTCATTAAAGCCCTTAAATGAAGATTAAGGTACGATTGGGCCGTTATCAGGCCCATGAAAGGTAAAAGCCCATTACAATCAGTATAAATAAAGGTTCCAGGTATGATTTCGGGACAGATTGCTTACGATGCAACATATACATGCATTACAGACCACTCGGTCATGTTACTGACTTAAGCGTCAGAGTGCCTTTGATAGGTACCCGACCGCCCGGCTTGGAGAACGGGGTGGAACGAATGCCACAACTAGGACTTGAAGACGAGAGAGCCCGTCCGACCCCTCCCAGTGCGTCCAGACCTCAGCAAAGAGGTAACCGTCCGGTTTTCGCCAGCTTCAAATGCCCCCTAGAGACAAAGTCGCTCGGTCTGCTTCAGCTCGTGGGATTCAGCAACGTCTGCCCGGTCTTCGGCAAACTCACGTGTTTTAGCAGGGTCATCCAGATCTGGCCAAAACAAATACTAAATTGTTTTTCAATATTTGACTCTTATGAATACTATGCAATGCTCAAGAATAAAAGTGAGAAACTATGCTAATGGAATTATATTTGAAGAATGTTTGAAAAACAAATAGGAAACTTAGAAACAATTATAATGAAATAGACTAATTTCACTACTTTTCCAAGATAAATTCATCATTGGTTATCCATAGATTATTGTTCAATTGATTATTGTTCAGGTTTCAAATTAATTAAAGTACATTCTTAATTAACTTGAAGGCGATCATGTAATTAACCAAAGTAGATTCTCAATCACATGCAATACCTTCCTAGATTATTCGCAATGAATTCAACCAAAGTACATTATCAATTAAATCCTATTGTGTTTAATCATGTTTATTCTAAAAGCTCCTAATCAAATTAAAAGCTAATTAATTAAAGTAAATTTTCAATTAATTATAGTTGAAATTATTACCATCGATCAAAGTACATTATCAATTAGTAGTAAAAAACTTGTTTAATGACATGAATGTTCCTTCAATCAAAGTAAATTCTCAATCAAACCTAGAAATCCTTGAACTCATACGATCAATATACATGTAGATTCAAACACCTTATGATGCAAAAATCATTGTTTTTAATATGATTGAGAAATGAAAGACATAGAAGAAAAGTAACTCAAATCAATATTTAAAAGAATCAAATTCATTAATTCAACTTAACCTTAGAATCTATAATGAAATTACAATGGAATAGCCCTAGGAGCTTAGCCCTCCATAAATGGATTAGAATACATGGTAAAATAAAAGTGAGAGGAGTGGTGGATGATTGCTTCCAGTATAGGAGTCTAAGTGAATGAATGAGTTTTGATTTATACCTCTCCTAGGTCTTTTTATATAGGCTTTATTGGGCTTAGACTCTGAATCTTCTATTGATAAGATCTTTTATCTTATATCTAATATCTTCCAAATATTCAACAGATTTAATCGGTTTTTTAGAATATTTGATAATATTTTTTATATATTCAAAAAGATTTGGCAAATATTTCTTTTGATATTTATTGATATAATTAAATAATATAAAATAAAATATTTTAAGATATATTTTCCCCAAATTATCTTTTAAAATATCTAACAGATTTAAACTTTCCCAAAATTACATTTCAACTCTTTTTATTTTATTCAAAATTGCACAGAAGTCCAAAAAATTTATCTAATTGCACTTTAGCCTTTTCTTTCTTTTCAAAATTGCATAGGAGCCCTGAATTGACTAGATTAGACCAACTTTGACCAGAGTTTAACATCCAATGAGGGTTTATTTTGTATATTGGACATTTAAATTTAACCATTTTAATCATTCAAACGTTAACTTTAGCTGCATCAACAAACATTATAACATACAAGAATAATTTATGCACTAAAAATTACTTTTTACGCCTCTTTAATTCTCAAACTCGATAACTTCAATTGTCACAAATCCTCTTGAAATCAACCGTTTAAACACAATTGTTCCACTAAATATTTGAAATAAAACCTAAAATGTGGGAATAAATATGCATTCATCATTATCTCTTTCTCTTTTTCTCTTCTTTTCCCTTTTCTTCAGCTTAGATGTATTCTTTTTCTTGAGCTCTTTCTCCTTTTCTCTTCAAAATGAATATGTCGTTGTAAGTTCTTCTTTTTTAAGACATTCTCTTAAACTATCCTCTTGATTTTTTTTTGAGAGATCTTCTATTTATAGACTTCATGGATATTTGTTCGTTAGACTGAGTCTGAATTTCATAGCCTTGATACTTGTGTTTTCTCTTTCTTCTTTTCACAGCAGTCATTGTGTAAGTCAACTTTGTCTGAGTAGACATGCTTTTTCATTTCTTTGCTTGAAGTAGGTTGTACGATCTTGTTAGACTTTACTTCAAGTGAGAAACATTCCGTGAATATCTCTTTTGTCTCTAATGTCCACATTTTGATATTTGATCTGTAGCACTGTGGATGCGTGCACAATAACTTATTTGCAAAATTAGAGTAAATTGTGCATGCAATAGATATGACTTTTCTTACCACTTTTGGTTTTTTTTAACGTTGAGCATTTAATGTCATTTAATTTTTGTTCAGAACAACAAAATGCTTTTGATTTCCTACCATTATGTAGCATTTTACAATTAAGTCCTTTCCTTTGAAGATACACAACGTAGATATACACTTTATCAAAATATGAGGTACTTGTTGAGCTCATGGTATCATTTAGTCAAGTAAACGTTGTTTTAGCTTTTGTCTCTTTTTAGACAGATAGCGTTTAACTTGCTTAAGCTTCCTTACATACTTTAATACTTGAGTCTTTTAATGTATTTTTTAAGAGACATTGTCTCGACATATTTTGTTTTCGAGAGAAGTCAAATACCTATTCCAAGTATTATAAGCATTAAGCTTTTATCTCAAGCTCTCTTAGGAAGAACATCGTTTAGCCATGCGTCTGAATGTTTTAGCCTAGATGTTTTCCTATTTCCTAGGACCTAAGTGTTTTCATATGTTTTTCTATGTTTAGGGATTATAGTTCTAGGTTGCATTTGTTTGGGGTTTAGGCTCTAGGTTTTGTGTTCTCACCCTAAGTTATTTTTTATTATTACTTAGTTTTAATTTTATTTTATTAAACTTCAAAACATGAGAGCGTTTGGTCGTATAGACGATTTTGTCTGTAACAATCTCCCTCTTTTTTATGTTTAACAAACACACATTTAAACGATGTAGTCATTATTAGTTTAGCTTTTAGTGAAGTTTTGTGTTTTATATTTTTCTATTTTTATCTTTTTGCATGTTGTTAGTGGTCACAGTCGAAAGAATATTGCGAATAAATGAATAAACGAGAATAAATATAATCAACAGATAAAGCAGTAAATAAGCAACAAATAGAACAAATAAAGTAAATAGACAACAATCACAAAATCACAAACGTTGTATTAAAACAATACTTATTACATGAATTAAACATGGATTCCTAAGAGAAACTCTAAGAATACAGAGAAACCTCCTCCTAATTCTATACTACCCTAAGTATTGGTGTACTCCCCCTGAGTACATGCTCTTAGATGCTGACACGTCTACTCTTTCTCTATTCTCCTCATTAGGGAAATATTCCAAGAAATTATCTACTATTTCATCATCAGAAACTATGTATTGCAAACAAGTGCACCTAACCATTCCTTCTTGCAACATTGACCATGTGCATTGCACCTATTGTCTAACAAAGGACCACTACTGATGGAAAATCATCAAGAAATCACATTGGACCTCTTACTAGAGCAATGGCTAGGAAGCTTCAAGAAGAAGAAGGATCATCTAACATTTTACTTCTATGGAAGGTTACTTATAAAAATCCTTCTTCTCTTAACTAAAGCAATTATAATTTGTTTTGTAGGAATTAATAAATCTTGGAAACTATGATTGAGCCATCCAAGAAAAACCAAGCAAAGGAGCCAAAAAAAGCAAAGGAGGTGCTTACGGCATGCACCAGCATTTTCCACGTGAATTGGCGGATTCGGGATGTGGAAGGAAGCACACACCTTGCTGGATGAGCTGGAAAGAGGCATGGACTTTGCTTGATCAAAATAAATCTGAATCATCTGAATTTAGGAGGGAATTAGAATTAGAAATTAGGCTCCTCTTCACCTATAAATAAGAGGGCCTTTTCCTTGTATTGATTCACTTTTGAGCTTAGTAAATTACTGCTGAAATTCACTGCCAGCCCTATTGCTCTTGAGTCATTTATTCTCTCTACTTTCTCTTCCCTTTCCTCTAGCTTCCTTCCATTATAGGAAGGCCTTCTGAGCTGTGAGGTTCCCACACATACTCATTCCACTCAAATACACCAATCATCAATCAATCTCACCCAATTTCCGCTGCATCCACACTGCTGTTTTTCATCCACTGCACCAATATTGTTCTCGGTTTTTTTTTTGAAGCTCTGTCTGCAAGGTCAGGTCATTCAAGCATGGATAAGTTTCCATCACAACATCATGCATTTGTTCACAAAGCTTGTGAACAACCACCTGTATATCAGCATATAGTGCACAATCTCAACATCAATCAATATCCAAGCATCATCAAGCACTACTCACATGCATTAATCACAGGTAAACCATCATAGCAGATAAAGTTTCAAACTAAGTACATACCAACTTATTCTAATAACTTAAGTAAATAAGTTCAACAGTGCAAAACAAAAGATAAAAAACCCTGCTTTAGGGATGATAGCATCCATCAGTAAATGCTATCTCAACTCCTCATCAACCCATGCTATCATCTGAATCTTCCTCCTCTCCATCATCTTCAACATCTTCAAACTCATCCTCATCATCATCATCATCATCCATAGCTGAAGCTCTAACTGCTCCAACTCCACTACCCTAGGCTTGCTCCTCTAGCCACACCACCACATTATCAAACTCATCCATGGTCCACCTATGTGCTGGGGGTGTATCATACATCCCAATAATCATCTCAGCTGTGGCCACCTGCCCTCTGTGAATGGATTACATCCTAGCATCTATAAGAAACATATACATGTCCCTCATCTGAAATGGCTCAGCCCCATGAGGCTATGTAGATGCTTGGCCCTATGGTGGTCCTCTCCCTCTACAAGGACGGCGTGCTAGTACTGGTTGAGTTGCCTCATCACCTCCACAATACTGTTTGTAATAGGACTCATCAATAGCTTTCGTAGGCCTCTCAAATGGTGGAGAAGAGATATTCACCCCAGCTAGCTCACATAGGTGTGTAATCAAAGAGGGATGCCCCAAGGGTGCTTTGTTGTTCATAGTGTTGGCACACACCTGTATCTCATTGGCTATGACTTGGACAATGTTAATGCTCATCCCTCTGAGCACACAATACAAAAGAAGCGCCCTGCTGACAGTAATATCCGAGACATGTGAGCACGACTGGATGTTGGCATGATAAAATGCCATCCAATACTTTGCTAGAGGAGTTAGATCAGCTCTCCTGATGTTCACAACTGCACCATTCCTGTTTCTCTGAAAGTGTCCACCAGACACACAGCACACTGTCCACATCACCAAAGTCCGCTCCTTCTTCCATATTTAGAGAAAACTGATATTGTTCACCAGCCCATTCAGTATTTAAAACTCTATGAATGGAATCAGGGTCATACCGAATGGTGTGTCCTCTAACATAGCTCAAATAATCCTCAGTAGGATGGTCACCCAACCTCCTTGCGTTGATGTAGAATTGTTTCACCACTACTATGTTAGCTAGTGCAGGGTAAGTGGCTAGCCTCCCCCAATTCGTGTTCTCCAATTTCTCTCCAAATATTAGAGCAAAATTAGGTATCAGTCCATCCTTTCTATCCATTAATAATCTCCTATCTTGGACAACATTGAATATATGCTCATGCTTGCAGGAAAGGAACTTGTTGGAGTAAGAGCGGTATGGTTCCTTATCCTTCCTTTTTGATCCCAAAGTCTTGATCCTCTTGCCCGATGAGGAGGCCATCCCTACATCAAACACAATTCACAAAACCATAAGACACATTGTTAAGCACTAGTAAACCACAAACAACACCCTAAAACCATACCTATCACCGCTAAGGGCAAACAGAACCCCTCAACGCAACCTGTGCATCAAGCCAACAACCAAAACAAGCTTAAAAACCACTCTGTAGGAATCGCGCTCAGGGGAAATTTCTATTGAGCGGCAATTCTGTGGATTCTTTAAAAGTGCCTAAAACTTGTTCTCATCTCCACCCAAATACAATCTTCCTAGTTCCAAACCTAAATCAAGCATTTTAATCGGTTCAAACAACAATTAATTCATCTAATCATGCATAAAAATCAAAATCCTTAAAGAATCATGTTTAGACAACCATGTTCATGTCAATTCATGTGTTCAAAAACCCTAGAATGTAAAATTCTAGTACTTACTTGGGTGAAGATGCTAGATGAGTGAAAAATGCTCTAAGAATGTGAAGAAATCAGCCCCCAACAATAATGCTCTCACCAAACCCAAAACTTGGATAAAAACTTGGTGCAAAAGTGAGTGGAAGAGAGGTTTTGTGAACGGGGAAGAAGGGAAAAGTGAAGAGAACTCTTTGGAGAGTACTTGAGAGTGTGTAGGAAGAGTGATATCTGAAAGTGCCCACGTTGGTAGCAAGTGGTGTCTCGGCTGGGGGTGTTACTCCCTCCACCACTACAAAGTGCTCCCTCCACCTCCCCATCTCTTTTTTACCCTTTAATAATATTTAAACGGATGTGGATTGAAAAAATGTGAATATGCATTTTTAAATGGATATCAACATTCGTTGAAGTACAAACGAATGTCAACATCCGTTTACGGACGTTGAAATCCATTTAAGAAAAGTGGATCTTCTTGCTAATGTGTTTTTTGCATTTTTATTTTTCCAAACTAATCTTGTAAAGCATTGATGAGTGGATTTGATTGATCAGTGCAGACAAACGGGTTTGGAAAAATGAGAGGGGGGGGTGAGACTGTGAAAATGAATCAGAGATTTAGAATTTTAGAAAAAGGTAAATAAATATGATTAAAGTAAAAATGGGTACTTTTGTAATTAAAAAAATTTTGGGGAAATTTGGGGAGGTGCAGGGAGCTTTTGTGGTGGTGGAGGGAGCAACACCCCTTGGCTAGAGCTGAATGTATGCTTGGACAGGTGCACACGCGGCCCAACACTAGAAGAGAGGTGCACAAGGGAGGGTTGCACGCGTCCAACAATTGGCAGCACACGACCCATGAGAAGCGTTCCAGCAGCACATGTGGAATTGGAGGGTTTTCCTCTTGGAGGGAATGAAAGCGCGTGTGGGGGGGGAAGTGTCTCGGCCTGGATGAGAGAAGGCTCCAGCCGCCACCTATGAAGCAATTTTTTTTACTTTAAAAAATGTAGCGCATTGAGAGCTTAGAGCACCCACCACCTAGGGAAGTAACTTCATTTTTCAGTTTTGATTCATGGGTAGCAGCAGGCACATGTGACGTCTTAGGAAGCAACTCTTTTTTTTTATTTATTTATTTCCAGAACACGGTGCATTCATTTAGAGCTTTGGAGTGCTCACACCCATGCGACGACTATAAGCAGAGAGGAGAAAAGGTTGATTTGTTTTGGAGGTGCAGCACGCGTGATTTATTTAGGAAGGGAGCTCTTGGTTTATTTTATTTTCAGCAGCAATGTTTTCAATTCCTTTTGTTTCTTAGAATAGGAACGGAGCTTAAAAGAAAGATGGTGCAACAACTCACCTCCATTCTTCTCGGTTTGTTTTTCTTTAGAAACGTGGTATTTTAATTTAAGAAATGCATTCATATTTTTTACTTCTTCATGCACTTACTTTTAATTGTTCTTTACGCATTTATTTCAATTGGCCTCCATTCTCGGTTTGCATTCAATTGTTTAGCTCAATGTTGCACTTTTAATTTGGTTAAAGCACTTTTCATTCTAATGTTCTCTATTTTTCTTGGTTGTGATATTTTAGTAAAGATGTTAGCTTAAGTGACCAACTATTTTAATCTTGTGTTCACATCTGTGTTTATGTTCGTGTTTTAATTTAGTTCACTTGCATTCACAAAATCTTCACAAACCCCCCCACAAAGTGTTCGACCCATTACTTGAACCACATTTTGGTCCTTGAGAGGCGACCTAGGAGTCTCTTCCTAGCACTATACTGCATTCTTTAATGCACATCAAATTTTATGAGCCACGACAGCCGCATCAAATTTTGGCGCCGTTGCCGGGGACCAACGGTTCGGTCTTAGGTTTTTCTTGTGATAATTTGTGTTGTGTCTTGTGTTATGATGTTCTGTTTTGTGTACGCGTTTCACATGTTTAATTGTGTCGTGTTTTATTTGTTTCGTAATTTTTAGCATTTTCTTTCTATTTTTTCTTTTTCCATGTCTACCTATTTTGATTTTGTAAATACTGATTCTTCTGCCAATGCCTCTGACTATGATTCTTTTTCTGTATGTTACTCTAATTATAATTCATATTCTGTTGATTTTTATTCTGAGAACAATATGGCTCATCCTCCAACTTCTGAGAGTGCTCCTCGCGAGCCGGTTCCACGTACTGGGGATGATGTTCATTGCGTTCTCAACACTGGACTGATAAATTTGCTGCCCAAGTTTCATGGTTTTGCAGATGAATGCCCACATGAACATTTGAAGAGGTTCTATCGAATTTTCTCTTTAATGAAACCTCTAAATGTCCCGGATAATCACGTTTTCTTAAGGGCATTTTCGCACTCACTAGAAGGAGCAGCAAAGGATTGGAAAGATTGTCCTCCTCCAGGATCCGTTACCAGATGAGAAGAGCTTGAGCATCAATTTCTGAGCAAATTCGCCCCTGTGCACTATGGTTACAACAACGATTTTGGATGGAATGATACTAGTTTGGGATGGTATGATGCTCCACAGAAATATCAGGAAGCACCATATCAAAATGCTTTTATGCCTCCACCAGTCCAGCAATATCAGAGTCAGCAACATGATGCTCCTGCCAAAATAGCTCCTCAGCCTTATACTTCTGAGCCTACATTGGAGGAGTTACTAAGGCAGATGGCCATGCAAAACATTGAGTTCATGCAAGAGACTAGAGCATCCGTTCAGAGTTTGACTGATCAGATAGGGCAGCTGGCCACTCAACTTAATCAGGAACAGTCTCAAGATTTAGAGGAATCACTATTTCAGACTGTTCAGATTCCTGATAATGTTAGTGTCATCCACATAGGAGATGGGGAGAAGAGTCATGAGCCTACTATTGCGCCACCTACTTTCCCACCTTCAGAAGTCCCTACTCTTGCACCTGAGGAGACTAATGAAGGATTGGAGGACCAGGTAGGTTTGAGCAACACTTTTGATCTAGGTAACATATTATTTCCTGGTAGCATCTCCTTCAGCAACTCTAAGAATTTCATGAAACTTTTATCAGTTCATCCGTTTCTTACTTTCAAACAAAACAATTTCAAAGTAACCGATAACCTTGTAAAATTGATGCATCCTGGATACAACTCTTGCTCTGAATTGTTCTTAAGACTATCGTATAAATGAGCTCTTCCAAAATTTTCTTCGCCAACGTCACGTACCATTTCGTCTAAATGATCACTCACCCATTCGTCGACGTAATCCGAACCTCTTAAAGTTGTCGGCTTATATAATACTTCCCCATGCCAAGTCCAAACTGTATAACTTCTCATTATTCCATAGATGAACAGATGATCATGGATGTTGTCCAAGTCTTCATATACTTGATTGAGACAACGAACACAAGGGCAAAAATATGCCCTGTTGACTGGTTTTGTGTGTTCTTTAACATATTGTATGAACTCAAAAACCCCTCTGTCATACTCTTCACTAATATGATGCTTATGAATCCAGCTTCGATCCATACTACTAAACCAAACAAAAAGAATCCACGAAAAAAAAAAACTAACTTACATAGAGAAACAAAAATAAATACCTATCATACGTTGAAGGAAAAAAAATAAACTATAATAGTATACGTACACTAACACAATATATCTATCGTTATACATATATCTTTCATCCAGAATCGACAAACACAAACACATATATCATACGTAAGAGATATTGAAGGAAAAAAAATTGAAACTTGAAATAGTGTCATTGGAGAAGATGAGGAAGTTCGCTGACAACGAACTTACACAAATATCATACGTTAAAGGAAAAAAAACTATCATAGTATCATTATACATATAGATATCATACGTCCAGAATCCAAAAACACAACACAAACACGAGCACATACATGATACGTAAGAGTATTTTAAGAAAAAAAAACATACTTCAAATGGTGTCACTTGAGAAGATGATGAACTTCGCTGTCCCAGTACAAAAAACAGCCTAAAGATAAACGAAAAACAATCCGTCAACCTTAGAAATGAGAACCAAATGACATTACAAATACATAAATGACTTAGAAGGACCTTCTTTCTTTATTGCAGTCGTCCACCAAGAAGAAAGTTCAAGCAGAAATGGAAGCACGAACAAACAATGAAATTGTGTTTTGTTTTTACATTCTCTAGTACAATTTGACGTCGAAGACAAAAAAGTTTGACGTTATGTTTAAAAAACAACGTCGAATTCCCAAACCAGTCGACGTTTTATCTTAAAACAGCATGTCTTTTTATTAAATTTTTTCCTATAATTTGCAAAGGTTACGTCGAATTTCTAGGGGCTTGGACGTAGTACTGGAAGCCAAAATTTAAAGTTTCTACCCTATTAATTCTTTTTAGTTTATTGTTTTAAAAAGTGAGCATTAATACAATGTTAGTTTTGTTTGAATGGACGTTTTGTGCCATACTTCCGAATCTTTTTTCTTTTTTGCCTTGCAATAGAACGTCGTAGGCTACTGGGTTGGGACGTGAAGGGAATTGAAGTACTTGGCAGCATTAATTGTGTGCTTAATAGAACGGCGTATTCGATGGGGATTTGACATTTTTTTCTTAAAAATCAGACATAAATTTTTTTTTCTTCTTCCTTAATCGATTCAAGTTAGCAGAGTAATGAAATTTACACTTTTAAACCAGTGATCAGTTTTTGATCAATATCATAACTGCATAGTCTTCTCTTCTCAACTAGATTGAGGGTTAGTCCACATACAATGCAATCTTCATTCACAATTCACATATCGTTTACTAAAATAAATCTTCATTTCATTTTAAAATAACACCGAAGTAGTACCTAAAACCAGAGGTCACTCAATGGCACGATTACAAAATATAAAAAATAAAATGGACATAGAAAAGTAGTCCCCTATTCTTACGAAGAATATTCCATTCAATCTTCATCAGTTGACTCATCATCAAAATCTTCAATTTCAAAGCCAAATGCAATTCTTGTTTCCCTTCTTCTCCCATCTCAAAAGAGTATCTTCAACTCTCTCATTCCTTTCAGACTTCTTCCTAAATTGATCAACAACATATTTCTCAAAATCAGTTTGTGGAATGAAGGCAGTATGATCTGCAGCAGGAGTAGGTGTACTTCCAACAGTTAGCTCATCTTTGAAGAACCATCCATTCATAGTCCTTTCCAGCCCAATAGAAAATAGACTTAGTATACCAATTTCTTGTGACTTGTTGCACACAAGTCTGACTTCTTGAGATACATCTACTCCTTGGAGTATCAGCACCTGGCTGATAAATACACCATGTGGAATTGGTGTTCATATTGATCTCCTGCAGCGATCATGTGGTCTTTGAGTACCGCAACCCAGTTGGTTCAGATTCTAGTCTTGATAGCATTCAACATAAATACATCTTTTGTTGACATTCTATCCTGGACATATCGTCCAGGCAACAGTAGCCAAGTCAGGACATAAGCAATCATTTTCTCCTCCTTGTTTAACCCATCATGTAGGTACTGCTTATCCACCCTGTACCTTCCTGGGTATCTTAAGCACTTTATATAGATAACTCTCTTTGTTAGCCATCTGTTTGACTCAGAATCATGAACATGAGAATCCAAACCTTCAGCTTTCAGTCCACCAATCTCTAACCAAACCATATCGTCAATAGTAATGTTAACACCTTTGACCCTTGAGTGAATGACCCCATTTACAACCCTCAGGTTTGTGTAGAAAACCTCAACCAAATCTGGATAGCAATCTCCTTTCATCTTCACAAAATCAGTAAGCCATTGATATGCAATCCATTCTTGAAAAAGGAACCCTTCTTTCTTGCACAATTGCAGGGCCAGATATTTGTGGGGAACTACATATTTTATAACTCTCCAGTATAAAAACTTTCCTCGAATCTCTTCATCACTTATCCATCCAGATGGGTTTGTGTTTCTTGTAACCCGGGCAACCTTCTCTTTTCTTCTAGATGATGAAGAATGCATGTCTGGATAGAATTCTTGGAACCTCTTTCACAATGTAGTAGTTTTTAACTTCTCAACTTCAAAGCTTAAAATATCCAATGGTTACGTCGAATTTTACTAGGCTTTGACATACTAATGGTCAGCCAGAAGACAAAGAGTTTCACAAAAGACAAAGGCTACGTCCTATTATGCAGATATACGACGTTTTCCTCTTCATTCCTCGCGCCTCTTTTTACCTTTTTACAACCTCTCATAATATAACCTCCCAGTACCATTATATTTTAATATAAGCTTTACATTTTAAGATAAGCTCCCATTAGAAATGCAACGTTACGGATATTCGATGTTTTCTTCTTCAGCCTCCCGTCCTTTTCTATGATTTTTTTCCTTTATAAACCTCCCGTAACCCATTATTACCTTTATATTTTAAGATAAGATTTACAATTATTTTTAATTTTATATTATATAAATTTGTTTAAATTTATCTTATAATACTTACATATTATAAAATATGTGAACGATTTGTCGGTGAAATTTAAAGAGAATAAAATTTTGATTCTTTAAAATATTAATTTTATTTCATATGGAAAATAATAATAATAATATTTTATGAGCGTTGTGTTTTAGTTGTATAAATCACAATGATTAAAATCATAATAAATATTTTTATATTATAAAAAGTAAATTGAAATGAATGTTTTCGGCTATAAAGAAAGGTATGATTATACTAAAAGACTTTGATTGATTTTTAAATTATAATACTTTAAGTTTAAGAAAAAATTAAGCTGAGTGTGAAACTAAAGGTTAAGATAGAATATCGTGGACACAAATTGAGATAGCACATTTAGAAAAACAATATTTAGGCATGTTAACAATAGAGATGCATCACACCAAGTCAAAGATCGAGAAGAGAAAGCATATATGGAGAATAGTCCGACACATATAGACCAAAAATTAAGACAGAAAGGGTTTGGTCAAAGATTAAGGCAGCTTAAGTTTGACGGTGGAGACTTTGACCCAAAATGAATGTTCGGAGAGTAAGACTTAAGGTCCAGACAAACTAACATAAGTTGAAGGTCGAAACGGGGTCGCCCTGAGCCAAAGGTACGGATGGGCTGACCCGAGCCAAAGGTAGGATATAGGACTATCTCCTGAATAATAATTAGTATAGGAAATAAAATAAATTGTATTTTTCTTATTAAAGATTAACATCTTTGTGGCGAATCTTTCTCTTAGGGTTTTTTAGGTGCCTTAAAAATTTATACCTATATTTGTACATTAGGGACACCAAATACATATGTAGACATTTTGGAAGTCATAAATATGCATTTGCAATGTTGAGGGAGGATTCTTTTGGTTCTTGGTCTTCAACTCTGATTCTTGTCAAAGATTAACATCTTTGTGGCAAATATTTATTTTACGGTTTATTAGGTTGCCTTAAACATTTATACCTATATATATTGTGGTGTTTCCATGTTGGTCTTACGAACCTCGAGAAAAAATATAAAAAAGTCGAGATGGATGGGTCAGGAAATGAAAGAGATGGATCTGTATATTTGAAACGGACCGATCACGACTACCACATAAGCGTTTATGAAAGACTCGAATTTAAAAAATCGACGACGATCAAAGATCAAACGAAATTAGAAGAACTTTTATTGGCCACATTGAAATAAATTATTTCGAATAATTTAATAATTATAAATAGTTATTAGTATAAATGATCATGATATTAAAAAATACTATGATTAACATTATTAGAAAAAAAAATTTGACCCCTCTCATACATTATTTCTTCGTTTTTTAGTATTTTAACAAACATGTGATCAATATCAAGCCGTTGTCATTAATATGACCGTAAATAATCATTATAAAAACTCATTTGCATTTCTTAATTTATAACGCTTTCAATCGATTCTTTATTATGTAGGATCGATTATATTAACTTAGAAATTTTGAGAGTGGAATTATATGAATATAGAGGGGCACATCAAACTTTTTAACTTCGAGCCCTCCAAATATCCCCTTCTTCGCGGGTGATTCAAAAGTATACAATTTCTGGGGAGCGTGACGTCAATTTGTTTTTAAATAAATACAACGAAATTCATTCAGTTTTTACTAAATGATGTGTGAACGTCGAATTCGGCGGGGCTTCGATGTTCATAAAAGAAAGTGCAGTGTGGCAGTTACTGATCATAATTACACGATGTACGTCCGTTCATCTATAAATATAGCTTGCACTTCACATAATCCCTGCCTCCTGTTTTGGTATTGAACATATTAGGATTCATGTTTTTTATCTCCTTGGCGTTTTCCTTTCCTTAGATTTCGAAACATGTGTGTTCTTTAAATTTCATTCATGTCTTACTGAAAGGGAATCGCTTAGGAAAAAGAAATATGGTTCACAATATGTTTAATGTTGAAATAATTTTGAGATCTAAAATAATTGTATAAAAATGTTGTTCATCTTCATCATTTAAAATTGTATGATTCTTTTTTAAACTGTCCATAAGTTGCACTCCTCTGTTAGATTTCAGAGCTATCTTTTTCTAACGAAGGAGACAACTTAAGGACAAATTAAATTTGGAATCTATTTACATAGTTGACGTCGAATGTTGAGTACCTCTGATGCAAAGACCTGAAGTTTATTCATTGTTAACATCCATTATATGCGATAAACGTGAAGGGAATTGCAGTATAGTGGGAGCATTATGGTGACCACTTAACTTCACATTAATAGAACGTCTTCTAAGATAGGGCTTCGACGTTTTTCCTAAAGATTCTTTCTTCTTTAAAATCAGACATGGAATTTTTTCTTTTTACTTCTTCCTTAATTGATTCAAATAAGTAGTGTACTGAAATTTCCACTTTAAACCAGTCATCAGTTTTTGATCAATATCAGAACAGCATAATCTTCTTTCTCAACTAGATTGAGGGTTAGTCCGTATACATCACAATCAACATTCACAATTCAAAGATCGTTTACTAAACTAAAATATTCATTTCATTTAAATCTAAAACCGAAAGAAATACAGAAACCATAGTTGGCTTACTATCCTTGATTACAAAATTAAAAACAAAAAACATAGAAAAGTAGGCTCTAAATTAATTATCAAGAAGATTCCATTGAATCTTCATCATCAGAATCTTCAGTATGATCTTGATCAAGAGTAGGTGGACTTCCAACAGTTTCCTCATCAAAGAAGAACCATCCATTCACAGTCTTTTTCAGCCCAATAGATGACAGACTTGGTATACCAATTTCTTCTGATCTTTTGCAAACAATTCTTCTAGCACCTTCCTGATAAATACTCCATATGGCAATTTGCGTGCATAATCATCTCCTACAGCAATCATGTGGTGCTTGAGTACCGCAATCCAGTTGGTTGGGATTATAGTCTTGATAGCATTCAATAGAAATACATCTTCTGTTGACATTTTGTCCTCGTTCAATCTTCCAGGCAACAGTACGAAAGTCAGTACATAAGCAATCATTTTCACCTCCTTGTTTAAGCCATCATGTAGGTACTGCTTATCCTCCCTGTACCTTCCTGGATATCTTAAGCAGTTTATATATATGGCTCTCTTTGTTAAAAATTTGTTTGACTCAGAATCACGGACATGAGAATCCAAACCTTCAGCTTTCAGTCCACCAATATGTGACCAAACATTATCGTCAATAGTAATGTTAACACCTTTGACCCTTGAGTGAATGACCCCATTTACAACCCTTAGGTTTGTGTAGAAAACCTTTACCAAATCTGGATAGCAATGTCCTTTCATCTACACAAAATCAGTAAGCCCTTGATACGCAATCCATTCTTGAAAAAGGAACCCTTCGTTCTTGAACAATTGCATGTCCAAATACTTGCGAGGAACTACATTTTTTATATGTGACCAGTATAAAAACTTTATTCGTGTGTCTCGATCATTTATCCATCCAGATGAGATTGCGTTTCTTGTAACCCGAGCAACCTTCTCTTTTCCTCTTGATGATGACGATGGAGAAGCCATTTTTGAATAGAATTCTAGGAACGTCTTTCACAATATCGACTTCTTAATTTGATAAGTGTGAGGAGACGTCGAATTATAGAGTGTAATGACGTCATAATTGTCATCCAGAAGACAAAGAGTTAGGAAAAGACGTCACGGTTATGGATATTTGACGTTTTCTTTTTCATCCTCCCCCTCCTACTTTTCTTTTTCCTTTATAGAACTGCTCATGAACTCCCATTACCATTATATTTCAATATAATATTTACATTTTAAGATAACCTCCCCCATTAGAATTGCAACGTTACCAATATTCGAGGTTTTTTTNAGCGTTTATGAAAGACTCGAATTTAAAAAATCGACGACGATCAAAGATCAAACGAAATTAGAAGAACTTTTATTGGCCACATTGAAATAAATTATTTCGAATAATTTAATAATTATAAATAGTTATTAGTATAAATGATCATGATATTAAAAAATACTATGATTAACATTATTAGAAAAAAAAATTTGACCCCTCTTATTCATTATTTCTTCGCTTTTTAGTATTTTAACAAACATGTGATCAATATCAAGCCGTTGTCATTAATATGACCGTAAATAATCATTATAAAAACTCATTTGCATTTCTTAATTTATAACGCTTTCAATCGATTCTTTATTATGTAGGATCGATTATATTAACTTAGAAATTTTGAGAGTGGAATTATATGAATATAGAGGGGCACATCAAACTTTTTAACTTCGAGCCCTCCAAATATCCCCTTCTTCGCGGGTGATTCAAAAGTATACAATTTCTGGGGAGCGTGACGTCAATTTGTTTTTAAATAAATACAACGAAATTCATTCAGTTTTTACTAAATGATGTGTGAACGTCGAATTCGGCGGGGCTTCGATGTTCATAAAAGAAAGTGCAGTGTGGCAGTTACTGATCATAATTACACGATGTACGTCCGTTCATCTATAAATATAGCTTGCAATTCACATAATCCCTGCCTCCTGTTTTGGTATTGAACATATTAGGATTCATGTTTTTTATCTCCTTGGCGTTTTCCTTTCCTTAGATTTCGAAACATGTGTGTTCTTTAAATTTCATTCATGTCTTACTGAAAGGGAATCGCTTAGGAAAAAGAAATATGGTTCACAATATGTTTAATGTTGAAATAATTTTGAGATCTAAAATAATTGTATAAAAATGTTGTTCATCTTCATCATTTAAAATTGTATGATTCTTTTTTAAATTGTCCATAAGTTGCACTCCTCTGTTAGATTTCAGAGCTATCTTTTTCTAACGAAGGAGACAACTTAAGGACAAATTAAATTTGGAATCTATTTACATAGTTGAAGTCGAATGTTGAGTACCTCTGATGCAAAGACCTGAAGTTTATTCATTGTTAACATCCATTATATGCGATAAACGTGAAGGGAATTGCAGTATAGTGGGAGCATTATGGTGACCACTTAACTTCACATTAATAGAACGTCTTCTAAGATAGGGCTTCGACGTTTTTCCTAAAGATTCTTTCTTCTTTAAAATCAGACATGGAATTTTTTCTTTTTACTTCTTCCTTAATTGATTCAAATAAGTAGTGTACTGAAATTTCCACTTTAAACCAGTCATCAGTTTTTGATCAATATCAGAACAGCATAATCTTCTTTCTCAACTAGATTGAGGGTTAGTCCGTATACATCACAATCAACATTCACAATTCAAAGATCGTTTACTAAACTAAAATATTCATTTCATTTAAATCTAAAACCGAAAGAAATACAAAAACCATAGTTGGCTTACTATCCTTGATTACAAAATTAAAAACAAAAAACATAGAAAAGTAGGCTCTAAATTAATTATCAAGAAGATTCCATTGAATCTTCATCATCAGAATCTTCAGTATGATCTTGATCAAGAGTAGGTGGACTTCCAAAAGTTTAATCATCAAAGAAGAACCATACATTCACAGTCTTTTTCAGCCCAATAGATGACAGACTTGGTATACCAATTTCTTCTGATCTTTTGCAAACAATTCTTCTAGCACCTTCCTGATAAATACTCCATATGGCAATTTGCGTGCATAATCATCTCCTACAGCAATCATGTGGTGCTTGAGTACCGCAATCCAGTTGGTTGGGATTATAGTCTTGATAGCATTCAATAGAAATACATCTTCTGTTGACATTTTGTCCTCGTTCAATCTTCCAGGCAACAGTACGAAAGTCAGTACATAAGCAATCATTTTCACCTCCTTGTTTAAGCCATCATGTAGGTACTGCTTATCCTCCCTGTACCTTCCTGGATATCTTAAGCAGTTTATATATATGGCTCTCTTTGTTAAAAATTTGTTTGACTCAGAATCACGGACATGAGAATCAAAACCTTCAACTTTCAGTCCACCAATATGTGACCAAACATTATCGTCAATAGTAATGTTAACACCTTTGACCCTTGAGTGAATGACCCCATTTACAACCCTTAGGTTTGTGTAGAAAACCTTTACCAAATCTGGATAGCAATGTCCTTTCATCTACACAAAATCAGTAAGCCCTTGATACGCAATCCATTCTTGAAAAAGGAACCCTTCGTTCTTGAACAATTGCATGTCCAAATACTTGCGAGGAACTACATTTTTTATATGTGACCAGTATAAAAACTTTATTCGTGTGTCTCGATCATTTATCCATCCAGATGAGATTGCGTTTCTTGTAACCCGAGCAACCTTCTCTTTTCCTCTTGATGATGACGATGGAGAAGCCATTTTTGAATAGAATTCTAGGAACGTCTTTCACAATATCGACTTCTTAATTTGATAAGTGTGAGGAGACGTCGAATTATAGAGTGTAATGACGTCATAATTGTCATCCAGAAGACAAAGAGTTAGGAAAAGACGTCACGGTTATGGATATTTGACGTTTTCTTTTTCATCCTCCCCCTCCTACTTTTCTTTTTCCTTTATAGAACTGCTCATGAACTCCCATTACCATTATATTTCAATATAATATTTACATTTTAAGATAACCTCCCCCATTAGAATTGCAACGTTACCAATATTCGAGGTTTTTTTAATCAGCGTCCCGCCCTTTTGTTGGTGAAATTTAAAGAGAATAAAATTGTATTTGTTTAAATGAATCCAACGAAATTTATTCATTGTTTACTGAATGATGTGTGAACGTCGAATTCGGAGGGGCTTCGACGTTCATATAAGAAAGTGCAGTGTGGCAGTTACTAATCATAATTAGACGATGTACGTCGTCCACTCATCTATAAATATAGCTTGCATTTCACATAATCCTTGCCTCCTGTTTCGGTATTCAACATATTAGGATTCATGTATTTTTCTCCTTTTCATTTTCTTTTCCTTAGATATCTAAGCATTTTTGTTCTTTATATTGTAATTTGATAACTTGAACTTGAAAGTGGTTCGTTCATCATCATTTCATATGAAGGAGCCCTTTCAAGTTCAACTTAACAAAATGTTGTTGTAGTACAGAAATGGTTACATATCTTACTGAAAGGGAAGTTCTTAGGAAAAAGAAATATGGTTCACAATATGTTTAATGTTGAAACAATTTTGAAATCTAAAATAATTAGAAAAAAATGTTGTTCAACTTCATCATTTAAAATTGTATGATTCTTTTTTAAATTGTCCATCAGTTACAATCCTCTATTAGATTTCAGAGCTATCTTTTTTCTAAGAGAGGATGCAACTTATGGGCAATTTTAATTTGGAATCAATTTACACAGTTGACGTCGAATGTTGAGTACCCAGGATGCAAAGACTTGGAGTTTATTCATTGTTCACATCCTGTTTCCGTATTTGACATATTAGGATTCATGTTTTTTATCTCCTGTGCATTTTCTTTTCCTTAGATATCTAAACATGTTTGTTCTTTAAATTGCAAATTGCTCGGTTGAATGTCAAAGTGCCTCATTCATATCTCAATTCATATGAAGGTGGCCTTTGATATTCAAGTGAACAAAATGCTTTTTACAGTAAATAAATTATTAAGTTATCCTACTGAAAGGAAACTGCTTGGGAAAAAGAAATATGGTTCACAATATGTTTGATGCTGAAACAATTTTATGATCTAAAATAATTATATAAAGAAGATGTTCAACTTGAACATTTAACTATGTATGAATCATTTTTTAAATTAACGTCGAATGACATGTCTACGTTTAGTCAGCAAGGAGTTCAGAAGAATCCAAAGAGATTTTTTACTTATTCAATTAATGACGATTGAACGTCAAATTCGGAGGGGCTTCGACGTTCAAAAAGTTAATGTCAAATATTTGTTCTCGATGACATCCTATATCATTATTTATCATAGAAATATCTACGTTTAGTCAGCAAGGAGTTCTTAAGAATTCAAAGAGATTTTTTACTTTTTCAGTGAATAATGTTTGAGCGTATTGTGATCGAGGACGTCCTATATCATTATTCATCAGAGTAATGTCTACGTTTAGTCATCAAGGAGTCTTAAGAATCCAAAGAGATCTTTTACTTTTTCAGTGATGTTTGAACGTCGAATTGTGCGGGGGTTCGACGTGCAGGGTATTAATCCTGTGTAATGCTTTTAAAATGATGTAATTTTGCTACGCGACTCATCTAATTTTTAGTATTTCTTTCTTTTTAATTTTTAATCATTCAGTGGCACGTCCGACTCAGTGGAGCAGTGGGACATTAATGGTGTGCATTTTCCAATGATATTATTAACGTCTTTTGTTGGGGGCGGGATGTCAATATGTTCTTATGGTGGAAACAACTAAAATATAAATTAAATTTATACAATTGACGTTGAGTATAGAATGCAAACTATGCAATGGTCTGGATATTGGGTCAAATATTTGTGATCAATGACGTCATATATCATTATTTATCGTAGAATGTGTTCGTCAGTAAGGAGATAATATCGAATCCAAAGAGATGTTTTTACTTTTTTGGTCAATGATGTTTGAACGTCTTGTTATGCAGGGCTTCGACGTGCATACGATGTGGCAGTTTCTAGTCATAATTACACGATGTACTATTTTTATAATGATTTAATATTCGTCAGCGGATCATCTAATTTTTAATATTTTTTTTTAACTTTTAATCATTCAATAGCATGTTCGACTCTATGGTGGAGTAGTGGGATCATGTTTCCAACAATGTTTTTCACGTCCGACTCCTTGACGTCGTCATTTAATCTATAAATATAGCTTAAATTTCGTGTAATCCATGCCATCTTGTTTCTATGTTGAACATATTAGGACTCATGGTTTTTATATCCTTTGAGTTTTCTTTTCCTTAGATTTTGAAGCATTTCTGTTCCTCAAATTGCAATCTGCTAACTTGAATTTCAAAGTGCCGCATTCAGGTTGTAGTTCATATGAAGGTGGCCTTTGAAATTCAAGTCAACAAAATGCTTTTTATAGTACAAAAATGATTAAGTTATCTTACTGAAAGGGAAACGCTTAGGAAAAAGAATAATGGTTCACAACATGTTTAATGGTGAAACAATTTTACGATCTAAAATAATTATATAAAGAAGATGTTCAACTTCATCATTCAACAATATTTTCAGGATGTTGACGCAAACTCCTTCACCACCTTCACTCCATAGACTGAGTTGACAGATTTGTTATGGATCAATTTCGGAGGCTTTCAACAAGAATTTCAAAGTTGAAAAAATCCTCTGATCATGTTCAACAAGAAACACATGAAGACAATGCTCTCATAACTCCCTCAGCAAGTGAATCTGATGATGAAGACGACACAACAGAAATGAGTCTATGGAGACATCTGACTCAGATTAGGAAGAAGAGTCGATTTTAGTTTATTTTTCTGAAATGGGTTAAATATGTTTTTAGTCCACTAAACTATTGGTTTGTTTCTGGTTTTCCTCCGTCCCTGTTCAGAGTATGTACAATTTTGGTTCTCATTCTTTTTCGAAACGTTCATTTTATCTTGAAAACTAAACATGCTTAAAATTTGGTCCTCAGTTAAGTCAACAAATGAGGACTAACCAAATTCGAGACTAAAAACGACGTTTGAAAGAAGGAGGATCAACTTGTACCTTACTTCGAAAGAGGGACAAAACACAAAACTACCACTAGTTTAGGGACTAAAAACATATTTAACCCTCCTTCTGAAATTAATGTAAATTTTAATATCCTTTTAGTATATTTTGTATGTTGAACTTCTGTTTGAAATTTTAATATATACTTTTCGTGGTTATATTTTCATATTTTTCTTTCTTTAATGTTCTTGTTTTTTTTAAATCCTTGAAGTTCTTTTACGTCAATTCTTAAAAACGTCAACGCTTTAAAAGATAAAAATAGGAAAAAGTTAATGTTATGTAACGTGTCACTTTGATATCATATTTTTTTATGTTTCCTCATAGCTCTTTCAAGGTCACAAAAGTTAGGGTGACGCATAGAGCTATAGAAAACATAAGAAATAAGTTAACATATTTGGATTTCGTTTCAAGTGATACAATTTCATTCATATTCATAGTGATTACAATCAGATTAGAAGCAAAACAGAAACAACAGAAACACAAAACCGACTCCATACTAAAATTCTAAGCCTCTATTCTCATTCAGAATATTTCCATTGAATCCTCCTTACTAGACTCTTCACTTGAATCTTCAGTTGGAGAATCATTTTTATTCTCTTTCTCATGTAGAGCGTCTATCTTTTGTTCGAGTCTCTTGACTTTTTCAACAACAAATCTTTCAAAATTGGTTTCAGGGACGAAGTTGGTGCGGTCTTCATTCAATGCCGGCGTGCTTCCATAACTATTTGAATCATAATTCTCTTCATCCTTCACCATCCCTTTGTGGTCTTCACAAGGCCAATGGAATTCAGGTGTTTTGATTATAACATTTGAGCAGTTACAGAGCATTTCTTTTCACCACTAACATCCATACCTTGAAGGGTCAAGATTTTGTTGATAAACACAACATATGGTAGATATCGTGCATGTTTGGTTCCTACATCAGTCATATGATCTTTTATTACTTCCACCCAATTGGTAGGAACATCATTCTTGATGGCATACAGCAGAAAAACATCTTCAGTTGTCATTTGTCTTGTACAGGCCTAGTTTTGGTACATCCACCCAGGCAAGAATGTTGGTATCTTTTCTTTTCTCTTCTTTTTCCGTCCTCATGCACATATAATCTTTCAATTGTGTATCTCTCAAGAAACCTTAACCAGTTACTGTACACGTCCTTTTTCTTCAGCCATCTGTTTATTTCTGAGTACCGTAAGTGAGAGAATAACCCTTCGGCTTTTAATCCTGCAACTTGAAACCAAACATCATTGTCAATGTGAACATTTACTCCTTTTACTCGAGAATGAAGGACAACCACTATGTTTCTCATATTGTTGTAGAAGACCCTTACAAGTCAGGGTCCAATCACCCTTCATCTGGACAAGTGTAGAACAGACCTTGAGTTTTCAATCCATTCCCTGGAAGTGAAATCCCTCCTTTTTAAATAAGTCGAGGTTCAGATAATTTGTGAGGAACAATATGCCTTAACTTCGTCCCCTCAAAAAACTCTAGACTAGTCTCTCATCACTGACACCCGAAGAGATCAGCATTTCTTGCAACCACAACAACCTTTCCTCTGTCTGTTGAAGGATGTGATGAAGAAGCCATTTGAATTTGGATACCAGATAATTTTCCCCAGTATTAGGGTTTACCAATATAGAAACAACTTAATGTACATAAGATTTTCAAATTCAGTGTATATAAGTGTGCACAACTCATGCGTTTCAACGTCAAATAAAATAACAGGCAACGTGAAATAAATTCAGGAAAAAATTAAAAAAATCTCTGGTGCTTCCTCGTTCTGACGAAAAAACGTCAAAGAATCTAAAAGCTTGGATGTTAACAGTGAGAGTTTAAAGGAAAAAGAAAAGTCATAAAATGGAGTGAATTTTGGCTTTTGGATGAGAATTAAAACGTCATATACCAGCTAAATTGACATAACATTTGTTCACCAATTATGGTCCCACCCCTCCAATGCCCTTCACGTCGCTAAATCAGTAGACCCCTTTGAAACCCTATCTACATCACCTTCCGGTAATCAAATTCATCGTTAACTTTTTTCAACTTTTTCAGTTTCTTTTCCTTCACGTAACACAGACATTTCTTTGTTTAACCCATGAAAGAATGGGGGAACACATAGAAAAAGTTTACACTAATGAATTTTACAAGTCGACCCTTCTACAACCTATCCTAATACTTCGACTTCGCGCACCAAATTCAAGTTATCTTTCTCCCTTGTTTTTGTTTTTTTACTTCTTGGTTTGTGGTTGTAATGTCTTCCCTCATCTTTGGTCTTCATTTTAGATTAAGTGTTTTGTAAGGAGATTCCTTTTGAAATCCTCTAATTATAGGACTGTTCGTGATCCCAAAATAGTAGACGTCAATACCCAGCCTTTTGCGTCCTATAGCACCCCATATTCACGTCACTTCATAAATTTAAATGCGTGGGTTGTTTCCACAATAGGAATCAAATAGCTCTGACAATCTAATGGTAGAAGACAACTCCAAGACAATTTAATAAAAAATATTCAT
>NW_025913476.1:0-22402 GCF_018835915.1 Vigna umbellata
AGAGAGAAACGGCGCGTGACGGCACGTCGAGAGACGGATGAGGCGGCGACCACCAGGGTGGGTCGCGCTCGTCGAGGCGCACCGAACCCTTAACTTCGCCGGAGAAAAGGCAGCGACGGCGGCGTCGGCGTCGGGGGAAACGACGGTGAACGACGGCGCGGTCAGTGAGCAGTGGCGAACCCTAACCAGCTCTGGATACCATGTGAAAGTTTGAGAGATGGTAAAAAATATTATTACTGTGGGTTAAAGTTTCTATTACACAGAAAAGTCCTATATAAGGAACAATGGACCAGCACCTAAAAGCCCAAAACTAAAAGTCCAATTATACAATACAATATATTTCAACAATCTCTATTAAAAAATAACTTCTATTAGCATTGGTTAGAATACCCTGATTTACACTGGCAAAAATTCGTCTTATTGAAATTGAAAGTTGACAAACCTTCCACCATGGCAACGGCCACAAACATCTCTTAGAAAAGGATGAGCTACCAAAAATTTCTTGAAAATGATCTTGCAGCTTGAAGAGTGAGGATTTTCATAAGAGTGAGAGTAGTTCATCGTAGGAAGGAAATCATGCTTTATAGGACAGTTGATTCTAGCAAGTTCATCAGCAATGGACTTAATTTGTCCCAAGAGTTCACATGTAGTCTTGTTTTTAAGAGAGTGGACATGTAGATCAATTCGGAAGCTTGTTTAGCACATGCCTTGATATGGGCAAATAAGTGATCATGAATTTGTTCTCAAACTTGATATGAGTGGATGACTCTAAGAACACGAGACAAAATGAACTTTGAGATGATCGATTGAAGCCAAGTAAGCAAGATTTGATCTTGGACTTCCCATTCTTCGTAGGCTGGATTGATTGTTCTTTAGGCATTGTTAGAATATTTATCCTGTTTATCATTATTATATTGTGTTTAGGGTTATCCTATTTATCATGATTATATTGTGTTTAGGGTTATCCTATTTATGATGTACTCTTGTATTAGTTTATTCTTATAAATAGAAGATTATGAGAGAGATCAATTAAGCCCTTGAGAATTATTTTATAGTTTCAATCTCAAGTTAGTATTAGAGCATGTTGTCTGAGTCTCTTCCTTTGTTGCCGCCAGTGGTCGGTGGTTGTCACCATCGACGGCCTTACAAAAAATTGTCTTTTTTGCAATAAGTAATTGTGTTCTTTTAGTCTCATCGTATCCAATGACGATTTTTGCTATTTTCAACTATTCGCCACTACTGTCTGCCATCGTTGTTGGTTGTCGTTCACTATTATAGTTTTGTCCAGTGACCAATGGATCTGGATCGCCTCCTCGAGCAACGACCAACCTTGCTGGTGTTGAGGCTAGTTGTCATCCAGGTGTCGCCACGCGCGCCACATCTATTTGACATCCGCCTCCGTTGTCGTCACGTTTTCTCCGGCGAAGTTAGGGGTTTTGTGCGTCTAGAGGAGCACGACCCATCCCTGGTGGTCGCTGCCTCATTTTCCTCTACACGCGTCATCATGCCAGGCTTCTTTCCGATCAATTTTGGGCGCGTGATCGTCATGCGCTGCCTTTTCGGTGTCAGAGTGACACCGCACCACCGTCGGTCGCCTCACCGGAGCCTCTTGAGTTCGTTTTTGTCCTTGTTTCTTTGGTTTAGTGGGTGTAACTCAAACCTAGGGCTTTCTCCTTTGATTGTTTTGGAAACCTAAGTCCTTTAGTTCTCTTGTTCATCATTGTCTGACTCACCAAATCACGCTGAGTCCATATTTACCCATGGTTCCTAATTTTGAAGTCATGGTATTCTAAGTTCTCTCTTAAAACACTAAAGTCAAAAATTCCCAATTTCTTGTTTTTGTTTTGGAATGGTGGAGGCACGACTGCTTCTTCATCACCCTCTTTGCATCACTTAAGTGTCACTGACATAAGTCATCCAAATTCATTCATTGATGCAGCACACAATCCAGCCATGGTTATCCTAGTGGCGTTTTGGTTTCTTCTTCTCCTTGTATGCCACCGTTGGTTTTCTTCTCCTTTGGTCACTTCAACCTGTCTTTGGAATTTCAAGGGTGATGGTGAGCCTTGCGCCTAGGTTTGGTGTTTGTGAAGGAAGCAACCCACTGTGATAACAAATCTGTGTTTTTGGATTTTGGGTATTTTCCTGGTTGGTTGTTGTTTGAGAATGTAGGGTGATGAAGGAAATTGGTAGGTGAATGTGTCTCTGAGTGCTCCACATGAGGCTTAAAGGTATGGAGATTATGGAATTGAAGACTCATGATCTCTTGGTGAATGGAAGTGAAAATGAGATGAGAGAAGTCTTCCAGAGGAAGAAATAAGAAAAAAGCTTTCTGTTTCAGCATTGTACCTCTGTTTCACCATTGTTCCTTAGCCTCCTTTCAGAATGTGTGTTTAGCTTTGCATATTGTAGCAGCTGTGGTGTTCCTGATAGCTCGTGTCATTTATTTACAAGTCTTTAAGGAGAGTCTGTGCTATCAACTGGTTAACACCAAGGAATTTCAACACAAAAGTCATGGGTTGAAGGTTTCTCATGGCATGAGGGGAAGGCTATTTCTGGCAAGATTTAGAATCTTAGTTAAACAATTTCACTAGCCCCTTGTTAGATATGTTTTTGGATGCTTTGATGAATAAAGGAGACCATCATGACCTTCCACCTTCACAGTTTGTCATCGGCGTGTTGTCATTTCCATCGTTCGCTGTGAGGGGAGTATGTTTCAACCCTTGCTGGCCCCATCAGTCAGGGTTGACAATCCCTGCAGTTTGTCTCCTTTAGCCACTACAGGCCCCATCCTTACTTGATGGCAGTTTAGTTCCTGCAGTTTGGTCGCTTTCAGCTACTACAAGCCCCATAAGTCAGTGATGACAATCTAGTCCCTGTAGTTTGTCACTTTTAGCTACTGTAAGCCCCATCCTTACTTGATGACAATCTAGTCTTTGTAGTTTGTCGTTGTTTACCAGTGTTGGCCGTCATCCACTTTTGATGGAAATCTCCTTTATCAAAGTCATCTTAGTTGAAGTTTCGTGGTTGTCCACTGTTGTCCAGTATTATTCTCCATAAGCTTCTGAGGAGTTTCTTTGGCTACGCTAGTTTGTAAGTTCAATTTGGTTTAGAGAAATTCTTTCTCGATGCTCTGAAGTATACATGCATCTTGTTCGAAGCCAAAGTTACCATGTCTATTGTCTCATTTGAAACAAGTTAATTTTGTTGGATCAAATGACCAACTTACATATGTATTGACCAAGTTCTTAAAGAGATCTCAAATTGAGTTTATTTATTCCAAGCTTGGTTCATACAATCTATAGGCTCTAGCTTGAACGGGAGTGTTACAATATTTATCCTATTTATTATCATTATATTGTATTTAGGGTTATCTTATTTATCATGTACTATTGTATCAGTTTATTCTTATAAATAAAAGATTATGAGAGGGATCAATTAAACCCTTGAGAATTATTTTATAGTTTCAATATCAAGTGGCACGATCATCATCTAGCAGGAAGCACGGAGGAATAACTGGATTTACAACAAATTTGTGAAGTCTGTGAGTTTGTGACAGGTTCAACTTGTTTCCAATGCAGATAACTGGAATCAAGTTTTTCAGCTATAGAATTGAGAAAAAAATTGGAAGCGAATGGGAGGGAGCTTAAATTTACCATTGTGGAACAATTGCTGGCTCACAATACCGTATCAGAATTTTGATATGAGGAAAAACAGAGAAAACCTTAACAGAAATAGAACTCAATATTATTTTGCTTAATCATAAAGAATACACTACCTGAGCATATAAAGGCTGAAAAGAGTTTACACAATCATAACAAAAAACGGAAAAAAGTAACATCCATTTGAATAATTGAATGTTCACATGTACATCTCTAATGTTATACATTCCTAAAAATTTAATTTCTTTTAAAATTTCCTCTTCGAACAACATATTTTTGTCATTAAACATTCAAATTCTCTACAACAATGAATGGCCTTTTAAAAGTTTTCCATCCAAACAAACGACAATGCATTTTATGAAATTTCTACACTTGTCTTTTATCTAGCTGATACCCATGTGGTGGAGACTTGGTGATGGTTATTGATTTTAGTTTGTTATGCATCTAAGTTCTGTGGTCTTATCTTATTGTGTGTTTGATGAAACTTCACATCGGATTGTGTTTATAACTTGAAGGTGATGATCTGAATGTCTTTCTTCCGATTTCTGCAAGGAATTCTAAGAAAGGGATGGAAACTTGCAACGAGTATGTTACAAATAAAACCCTTACATCTAATGGGACAAAGGTTGCCAACACTCTCTACCAAAATGATGGCTCTCACCTTTACCTATTAACGCCTAATATTTTGCCTCCTTCTGTGGATACTGTGCATAGATGGCTACTTTGTAATGAGAGAGGTATCTACTAAACCATATGTGCATTTTGTACCTGATGAGTGATTTTTTTTTACCCATACTACTTGTTCTAGGAAATTCACTAAAGAAAAAATTGGCTTCTTATCTGAAGGGTACAATGTTTTTCTCAATTTAGTATGTAAGTTGCACACTGGAAAAATGTTGGTTTTTCTTCAGCCAGTTTTTACAGGTCAAGAATGGAGTTCTTGTCTTGGTCTGAATAGACATTGTTTTTACAGCTTATGAAAAAAAAATAATGCATACAGCTAAAATATGCAGAACTTAAACATACAACTAAGACAAATAAAACATCTTTGTACATCTATAACAATTATGACAGGGTAATACCTAGATCTGGTTATATCAATATTCTTTCATCAGGGCATATTGTTGAGCATATACATCAAGAAACAGATGCAGAGAACAAGGATGTACCTAAATGTGCTTCTGAGACTGAACCTCCTCTTAGGCCTAAGCTGCATGAAGATGCTGAATCAGAACAGAGCCCCGAATGCAATAGAGAAGGACAAACAGAAAGAGTGAAAACACTTCTTGATGACTCACAAGATACTTCTCAGATATCTGCCCCTGATGGAAAATCAATCTATACCCCTCTAAGTCAAATTGGATTTCGAGACCCTGCAAGTGTTGGCTGTGGACAGCAACTGACATTACTTAGTATAGAGGTATTGGAGATTGAACACTCCTTTTCTTTTCAAGCTAATATGTTGTAGCTTCTAAAGTTCTTTTACATCTATCAAATTTGCATGTTGAATTCTGATTTGAAGACCTTATCATAGGTATTTGGTTTTTAAAGCAACTTTTCCTGTCATTTCCTATGAACCCTTGATACGGGTTACAGTCAAACATGATGTTAATAACTCAGCCATCAGGCTGAGTTCTTTTGTTACTAGTTATTGCTATTATTAGATGCTTTATGGTGTTTATTAAATCAATTTGCTATAGTTATACTGAAAAGATTATGCCTTAATTTTTTACTATATTAATTTAATAGCAGAAGGGTACGGGTCATTGGTACATGCTTATACTAATACTTTAAGGAGGGATCAATTTTTTTTTATAATAGGATTATGGAATGTATTTGTCTTTTAGTGCTTGTTATTAAAAGGTAATGGTTTTTTGGATATGTAAGTTTTATTATCTTTGAACTATATTTTTAAATTTTAAATAAGCTTTTACTTCTTTTTAAATTAAAATCTTTATAGGTCTAAACTTGACTGTAACTTGTAGATTCTTGCAGAGTCTAGAGCAGACCTTTTACCTGATCCTCAATTTGATGGCATCAACATTATAGCTCTTGGTTTTCAGAATGACAGTGATTCTGATGTTGAAGTTCTAGTTCTTTTACACAGTAAATTCGTAACTTGTCAGAGGTGCGATGATGTCTCTTTTTATACCCATTTTCTTTCTTGATTAGTTTTCTATTGTTGACAAATTTTGTATTTTCGTAAATGCTGTATCTCTTACAGGATGATAACATTTAAAAAAATTCCTGTTCTTATTCTTCATTGGTTTGCAGAAATTTTGATGGTCTATCTGGCTCTAAAGTATTAGTCTTCACTGATGAAAAGCTATTGTTAAAAGAATTCATAAAGATTGTGTCTTCATCTGACCCAGATATTTTGATGGGTTGGGATATTCAAGGGAGTTCTCTTGGTTTTCTAGCAGAAAGAGCATCCCATCTTGGTTTGGGATTACTTAATAATCTGTCTCGCACTCCATCTGAGTCTTTGATATTTTCTGATGATATGAAAAGTTCTGAAAAAGATATCTTGGAGCTGGACATTGATGACACTCCTAGTCTAGATTGTTGTGTGCCAGAAAATTCAATAATCGAGGATGAATGGGGACGGACACATGCTAGTGGAGTTCATGTAGGAGGTAGAATTGTTCTTAATGTATGGCGATTGATCCGTGGAGAAGTTAAGTTGAACTTATATTCAGTTGAATCTGTAGCTGAATCTGTATTGAGGCGGAAAATTCCTTCGTTTCACCACAAAGTGCTGACAAAGTGGTTTTCAAGTGGTCCTGGACGAGCAAGATATCGGTGTATCAAATATGTGATCGAGAGAGTAAAGCTGAACCTTGAGATATTAAACCAACTTGATATGGTAAGGTAGCATTATAGGCTTATTGTCAAAATAAGCATTTTCTTAACTAATGTTTCAGTGCTTGTTATGGCTACAAATATTACCTGAATCTAGTCATATTTGGGTGCATTGAAATCTCAAAAACATGTTTGCAGTTATTTACGCATGCTTTTGAAGTTTCTCACAAGTTATTTTAAGCTTCTCTCTTTAAATAGAGTAATAGATGTGTTCAAAGAGAGAGAGGAAATGAAAAACTTATGGTGAATGTGTTTCTCAAACAAGCTTTTACTCAGTCAAATACGGAGAATAACCATTACTACCGTCATCATAAATGTACATACAAAATCTCATGATATTTCCTTATTTGCGATATTGCTAACAAGGTCATTCATCCATATTGTTCATGCAAGCCCATGTGTGCTTGGATTCCTTAATTAGATTTGTACTGCTTTAACTAACATTTACATTTTCTTCTCTAATTTGTTAGCTTTCCTTATTTTTGATTATTTTTCTTCTGCAGGTGAATCGAACATCAGAACTTGCTCGTGTCTTTGGCATAGAGTTTTTCTCTGTTCTCTCTCGAGGATCACAATACCGTGTTGAATCCATGTTTCTGAGGTTGGCCCATACACAAAACTACCTTGCTATCTCACCTGGAAATCAACAGGTTCTCACAAGGTTCCCTTATTATTTCCTTTATATTTGTATATGACTAATTATGATGTTGAATGTTTGTAATGATATCATAAACCAAGCCTAACGAGATTTTATAGAAGTGCTGTCCAGACTCCAATGTATCATGCTCTCTCCTTGCGGGGTCTGGGGAAAGTAAATGTACGCAGCCTTACCTTTGCTAGCAGAGTGGCTAATTTTAGAATTTGAACCTGAGACCTCTATACCACAAGACAGCAACCTGACTGTAGCTCCCTAAAGCATAATAAGATTGTATACTGTGACACTAGTCTGGAAGTCTTGTCCTTATCTTGACAGTGTTGGGTTAAACTCTCTAACATTTTCAATTGTCCACCATCCTTCTAACGTGATTTCGTTTTTCATTTGTGATATATGTTTTTGCAGGATTCAGTTATTTAACATTTCATGCCATTTTTTATTTATTTATTTTAGATGATGTTGTTATAACTAAGAAATCTTATTTGATAAACTGGTTTTCTTTGACACAAGGAAGAAGGAGATCTCAAAACTAAAAATATACAAGTTTTAATAAGATGTTCAAACAGAATTTCACCAACCTTTCCTCTGCTGCCACAGCCAACTCTCCCATCAATACTCTCCCATCAATACTCTCCCAAGCTTTTCCTTCCCCACCCGTACCCAAACAAAAAACACTCATAATTTAAAGAGGGGGAGGAGGGAGGTTCTTCAATTTTATCATTCATAGCATAGCCTGCATGTCTACTACTAATATTGAATGCAACAGAGGACAACCATGTTGAAACCTGTCATTTTCTCTCCTCATTTTTCTAATTTCTTTTCTGTTATTTTAGTTATTAGAAAGGAGATTGGGTGTGATAAAGAAAAAAAATAGCAATAAAATGTTCTTAGGAGGGTTTTGTATTCAGTGCATCACGAGGTTACTTATCCAATAATTTTCTTAATATGTTTTTATCTCTATCTACATTTGTTTCACTTATTCACCATTGAAAACAGTTTTGGGAGGCATTGCTGTTCAACTTATCAAGGTGTCCCTTGTATTTTTGTTATTACGAGGCTTCCTTTGTGGTCTTTTTAATGCTTGTTTTCATCACCAGTACCTACGGGTTTAATAAATAATTTTTGTATCATCTAGGTTGCTTCTCAACCTGCTATGGAGTGCCTTCCTCTAGTAATGGAACCAGAATCTGGATTTTATTCAGATCCTGTTGTTGTGCTTGACTTCCAGTCTTTATATCCATCCATGATAATTGCATACAATCTTTGCTTCTGCACTTGTCTGGGTAAAGTTGTGGGATCAAAGGCTAATACACTTGGGGTTAGTCCCTTCTCACCAGAGCAACATGTTCTGCAGGAGTTAAAGGATCAAATCTTGCTCACTCCAAATGGTGTTATGTTTGTACCTTCCAAGGTGATTCAGTTAATATTTTTTTTCCTATTCTCTAGCTCCTTTTGTATTTTGAAGTCCTAATATTAATGGAACTGAATGAATTCAATAGATTTGACAACTGCAAATTGTGGGGCTAGTTTCTCCTTAGCTGATCAGTGTATTCACTCAATCTATTATTTTTGATAGGATATAAGTAATAGGTTATAATGGGTTTAAGATAGAAGGAAGAGGAAAAGAGACGGCAGTTAGGAGGGAAGAGTTGTTTGACAATTAGTTAGTTAGTGGGAAGGAGAAGAGAGACTTTATAAATAGGGTAGGTGTTCTGTACAGGAGGGGGGATGATTTTTGTATTCATTTGAGTATAGACAGGAACAATTCTCCTGTGGAGAGGGATTAGGCTCCCTGGCTTTTGCCATTTGTGTACACTGTTTGGATAGTTAATACAAAATCCCATTCTTTTTTCAGTGTGATTTCATTGTTGTGAGTGTGTGAGTAGCTGTCTAGGTTGGGTTTTATATCCAGAAACCTAACAAATTGGTCTGACCCGCCGAATCATCAAGGGAGTGCTGCCCGATTACCCTTAGGAGAGGATGGTCGGATCAAAGCTTGCGGATCAAGAAGTGATCAAGAAAGGGTGGTAGTGTGGAAGGAACAAACAATTCCTTGGAGAGAAGGACCAACAAACAAAAAATGAGCAGGACAAAACCAAAAATGAGCATGGCAGAATGGAGAAGAAATACGCCAGAAATGTGGCAGGAAACCAGAGAACTCTTGTGAGTTCTTGGAGGAAGGGTGTGGAACCAGGAAAAAGGATTGGAAGGCAGTCCAGGGTCTGTAGATGAAGATCAACATTCTGTTAAGGAGAATCGGAGAAGGAGAAGAGAGAGCTTGGAGGAGGAACTGGATGAAGACCGAGGAGACGCCCAACCTAATTGGGTAAAAAGGGTAGATGATAGGCAGTGGAAAGTGTATGAGAGGAGAAAGAGGAATTAATATCCTAACTGTTTTAACAGTGTGATTTCATTGTTGTGAGTGTGTGAGTAGCTGTTTGGGTTGGGTTTTGTTAGAATAATTACTGCTACATATCATCATTAAGGCTAGTCTGCTAGACTTGTAATGAGTAGTACCAAGTTCTGTACCTAGAGGTCTATGCAGACTCTTGGTGTTCCATGTACTCTTACCTTTTTCAATATATATAGAAGATAATGAGAGGGATCTGTTAAGCCCTCAAGAATATATTTTTTATCAGTTTTAATCTCAAGTTGGTATCAGAGTAGGTTCATCCTGCTCTGGTTTCTGTCCTGGGTTGTCTACCAGCATTGTCATTGTTGTTCGCATCTGTCCGGTGCCCTTTGTCACTGTCCGCGGTTGTCTTCTCACTACTTGCAGCTGTCAACTGCAGTTTAAAGCTCTTCAACTTGGTTCTCTGCCATCTCACATCTGTTCGCCGCTGTCCGTCGCCGTCCGCCGTCACTGTTCTGTCCGACGACCACTGGATCTGGTTCGTCTCTCCACACGACGACCACCCCCACCGGTGCCGGAGTCTGAATCTCCTCCACGCTCCGCCACGCGCAGCTTCTTTGTGCGTTGCGAACAGGCACATACTGTTCACGCGCCGCCCTCTGCTCGTTGGAAGGTCACCGTGTCGCCTCCATAGCTGTCGCCTGGGCCTCCTCTCTCTGTTCTGACCCTCAAAACCCGGCTTCAGTGAAGTCCAGGAGCTCCCCTTGAAGAAACCCTCTCAGTCTTTATTCCTCACTGTTGTGTTTTTTTTCTTTCTCCTTTTTTCATCAAGAATGGCGTCTGGAAGTGTTCTTTCTTTCTTTGGAAGTCCCTCCATTACTTTCGAAAAGCTAAACGGAAAGAATTATCTGTCTTGGTCTGCTGCCGTGGAAATGTGGTTCCTTGGTCAAGGACATTATGACCACCTTGAAGGGGATGGAAGCGAAGTATCTTCTGAAAAAGTTGAACAATGGAAACAAGCATATTTCCAATTGTGTGCCCTATTGTGGCAATCTGTGGAACCCCGACTTTTGATATCTCTTAGAGCCTTCAAAACATGTCACTTTTTTTGGAAGAGGGGGGATGATTTTTGTATTCATTTGAGTATAGGCAGGAACAATTGTCTTGTGGAGGATGACTAGGCTCCCTGGCTTTTGCCATTTGTGTACACTGTTTGAATAGTTAATGCAGAAACCCATTCTTTTTACAATGTTATTTCATTGTTGTGAGTGTGTGTGTAGCTGTCTGGGATGGGTTTCTGTTAGGAATAAAATAGGAGAGAAGTAAGGGACAAATGGTAAGAGGAGAGAAGTAAGGGCTGAACGGGTAAGAGGAGAGAAGTAAGGGCCGAACGGGTAAGAGGAGAGAAGTAAGGGCTGAACGTTATATATGCTAATATCGAACGGTGGGGAAGAGAGGTCGAACGCTAGCTAAACGGAGAGGAGAAGAAAGGCTGAGGAAAGCTAGACCGAACGATATTAACCGTTAAAGGCCGAACGGTTGTTTCAGTTAGGAAGGAATGCGGGAATGAGATATTATAATGCGGCACTATAAATAATCTTCTTTGATTTCTGTTCAGGGAGGGAATTCATTTTGAGTGTAGACTGGGCATATTTGCCCGTGGAGGAAGATAGGCTTCCTTTGGGGAGATTACACTTGTAATTTTCATTACTTTACAGAATCAATAATACATACATACATACATACTTTCATTTCTGTTGATCTAGTGTTTGAGTGAGAAGAGAGCATAGATTTAGGTTACTCGCATAAAGTAACCTAACAATTGGTCCGACGTGCCAGATCCAAATCGGGGGAGAGCAAGATGGAAGGGAAGTTACATGCATTGGAGAACCGAATCGAAGGGAGGATGAGCGCGTTGGAGCTTGCGGGAGAAGAATTGAAGGCAAACAATATGGGCATTTGCCAAGACTTGAAAGAGCTTACGCGAGTGGTAGAGAGGTTGGCGCGAAATTTAGAACGAAATTCGGAAGGAAGTCAAGAGTCCATTAATGACAACCGGCGGAGAAGAGAGAGCTTGGAGGAAGAATTGGAGGACGACCAGGGAGATGCACCACCTAATTGGGTGAAACAGGTAGAATTACCCACTTTCGAAGGGCTCGATTCGATGGGATTGATTGCTCGAGCGGAGAAATTCTTCGAGATCCAAAGGGTAGCAGAAAAGGAGAAACTCCGATTGGCCGTTGTCTGCATGGAAGGTAGCGCCAACTACTGGTTTAGGTTTTGGAAGACGAAGGTAACGGAGCCTAAGTGGGAAGGATTTTGTGATGCTGTGGTGCGGCGGTTCGGTGGGAGAGAGCGGGGAACTGTGTTAAAAAAATTATCATCGCTGCAACAACGAGGGTCTGTGGAGGATTATGTGCAGGAGTTTGAGATGCTAGTCGCCCAAACAAGAGGAGTGACGGAGGCGCAATTGATGGGTTATTTTGTCGCAGGGCTACAGAATGACATTCGTAGCCAGATCAGACCTCACAATCCTGAAGACTTACTCACGACAATGGAGGTGGCGAGGGATGTAGAGGAAGTCGGCAGGAGCCCAAAAACGAATAGCGGGACAATGAACAAAAGTAATATAGGGTGGAGCAGGTATCAGGGAGGATCAGGAACGTTGGCCAGATCTGAACCGTTCAAGGGGGCACAGAGTAGGACAAACGCTTCAGAAAATTTAAGTGAGCCGAAGAAGGAAAGCATTGGATGCACGACAACTGCAAGAACTGGTAACAATTACCAGGGCGATACCAAAGAGCGTGGAGTAAGGAATCTACCTTACCCAGAATATATTAAGAGGAGGGAAAAAGGCTAATGCTTCCACTGCAGCGATCCATACAGTCTGGGGCATCGTTGTCCAGAGAGGAGTATGAGGGTGACCATTCTAGCGGAAGACGAGGAGGAAGAAGAAGGGGACAACGAGGAGTTGTCCATGATTTCGGCAAGAGGGCTCACTCCATCGAACATGTTGAAATTGCAAGGATGGGTGCAAGGGAGAAGAGTCCTAGTATTAATTGACAGTGGCACGAGCCACAGTTTTATTTCAAACCGACTGGTGGAGGAATTGGGATTGGAAATAAGAGGGACACCACCTTACAAGGTGAGTCTGGGGGATGGGCAGAAAAAATAGCACATGGGTGTTGTACGGGGTTCCACTGGTTATGGAAGGACTGGAAGTGAAAGAGAAATTCTACCTCTTTGACTTGGGAGGAGTAGATGTAATATTAGGGGTGGCATGGCTAGCAAGGCTGGGAGAAATTAAGGTAAATTAGGGAGAACTTACGATGCGATTTGAGTCAGAAGAAAAAGAAGTAGAAATTCAGGGGGATCCAACATTGACACGTGGTTACTCCTGAGGCAATGTTAAAAGAGAGGGAGATAGAAACCATGACTTTAGTTTGGAGCTTAAGCCAAGCAGAAGTGACTAAGGGAGACTGGGAAGCAGAGAGATTGGCACCAGAATAGGAAGCAGGGTTGCAACAGATTCTGGCAGATTTCGAGGGGGTGTTTCGAGAACCCCAGGGGCTGTCGCTTGAGAGGAAAATAGACCATCGAATCACATTGAAGGAAGATAGACTTCAAATTCAAATTAACTCAATGCAGTTTGTGCGTGCAATGGAGGTGCTGTACACGAAACTCCATGACAAGTACACCGAAGTCAAGACTAAGAAACTATCTGATTTGGAACACATTAATGAAGAACAACTTAAATTCATCAACTGCTTGTCCGCTGCAGAAGAGGTAATAGAGCACTTGAAGATCGAGAAGGAAGAGCTTCTTGGACAAGTCAATGATTTGAGAGTTGAGCTCTCTTCGCTAAAGGCTACCAAAGACAACCAGTTAGCGGACTATAATATAATTTTGAGGAAGGAAAGCCACAAAAATGAAACTCTTTCTGAAGAAGTGGAGAAATTACAAGAGCTTTGCCAAAAAGGAGCATATCATGATTTGAATAATAGTAGAAGGATCATAGTTGTAGATGACCAATTTAAGGCTAAGTCTAACAGATCATATGTAAGAACGACTACAAAACGTATAAGACAAAATGCTTTGAAGGACGAAGCAAGGTTTATATCTTTTGAAAATGATCAAGTTAATTCTGTTGAGAAAGAGTCCATGCACACTGCCTGCAAGGAGACAGCATTTGGTATGTCGTTGGAGTGCGGTAGCAAGGCTTATGTTCTATTAGGCCTCGATTTACAAGAAACTGGCCATGGTGACTGGCTTATTCTAGTTCTTTTTGAATATGCACTGGGAATGAAATTTTTCACTTACTGTCAAACTGGACGGATTTGCCTTTCTGCAATACGTCTATCAAGTGGCTACTCCTTCAATTTATCATGAATTTGCAAAGCCCCTGAAAAATGCTACAGCAAAGGAACCAGCAGCAGCAAGGGGAGGAGATACCCAAGTCTTAATACAATGGCAGCAAGGTGGATTGGAGGACGTCACCTGGGAAGAGGAGCATTAAGTCAAATAACAGTTTCCTGACTTCAACCTTGAGGACAAGGTTGATTTTGAGGGGTGGAGTAATGTTAGGAATTGTGAAATAGTAGAGAAGATTAGGAGAAATCTCCCTTATGTGTTTAGCATACACATAGGGAAAGGGCTGAAAGAGGCATTGATAAGGGGGTTTGGAGGAAGAGTTAGAGGTTCTGTTTTGAGAGAAAAGAGAAACGGAAGCTGCAGTTTTGAGTGTTGATGGTTTTGCAAGAATTAGAGGACAGAATAGGAGAGAAGAAATATATGTGGAGAGGAAGGCAATGATGAAAACTGTGATGGAAACATTGGTGTGACTGCTGCTGGAAAGTTGCAAAAGCTGTTGTTTTACTACTATTGGGAAAGTAGCAAAAGTTGTTGGTGTTTCTGCCCAGGAAGTGCAGAAGCTGCTGTTTCTGGAAGGAAAGAGAAGAGATATCAGTGTAGAAGCACAAAAATGTGATGGAGGCATTGGTTTGTGTTGCTGCCCAGGAAGTGGCAAAGCTGCTGTTTCTGGGAAGGAAGAGAAAGAGATATCAGTGCAGAAGACAAAAAATGTGATGGAGGCATTGTTTGTGTTGCTGCCCAGGAAGTGGCAGAAGCTGCCGTTTCTAGGAGAGATAGTGGGGTAGGTTGATGTGTATGATAAAACAGAGAAGAAGGGTGAAGACAGAGGAAAGAAGCAGAATATGGTGGGAACAGGGTGCTATGATGGCTGGAAATAAAGTAGAAGATGCAGCTGTCTTGAGTGGGGAAAAAATATGGTTGTCACAAACATACAAAACACTAGAAGACCAATGGCAGAGATATTCTTTGCAGGGCTGCAATTTAACATTCAGAGGAAACAGTTAGCTCAACATGATGATGATGAAGGAATTGGGGTCAATCAACAAGTTCTTCCTTTTTAGCTTCTAGGTGAACAAATTTGGGCAGGAGAGGCTTCGCCAGTACTGCTGCTAAAAATACAAAAAAGGTTTTGGGGGTGGAAGAAGAAAGAATTCTTGATCATTCATCAGAAAAGAGTTAAAATCCAGGCCCATGTAAGTGGTCACCAGGTCAGAAGGCAATATAGAACAATCATAGGGTCCATGGGAATTCTGAAAAAAGCAACTGTTAAAGGAGTCAACAAATTTTTTCATATAGACCACCACCCAAACCTCCAGACCTGAATTGGAGGCATCAGCCAGTGGGTTCCCTTCTATGATGATTAGCCATGGGAACAAGCACTACTGTACCAACCTTGAGGACAAGGTTGTTTTGCAGCAGGGTGTAATGATAGGATATAATATGATAGGTTATAATGGGTAATAGGTGGCAGGAGAGAGAAAACAGTTGAAGAATTAATTGTTCAGTTTAGGAATTAATTGTTGTTTGGGTAGTTAGAAGTGGGTTGCCTTTAAAGAAGGCAAGGGGGGTCTGGTAGAGGGGGGAGTTTTGATATCAATTGTATAGACAGGAACCTTGATCCTGGGGAGGGGGATTTGCTCCGAGTTACTGGTTGTACATGACATTGTTGATGTGAATGCATATTTTCATTCTTTTCTTACCATTTGGGTGCTATTGTGTGAGTGTGTGTGAGACAGTTAGGTTTCATACCCAGAAACCTACACTAACTTTCATATCAGATGAAGTATCCAGCACAAATAGTTGGAATTCTACTATATCCTTATACCATTTGTTCTAACAAAGACATTGCTTGTACAAAGGATCTAGAATATTGGCTTTCCACCAAGACAGTTTCTATTACAATATTGTCACAAAAATATAAAATAAAATCAGGATAAGTGAACCAAGCATCTTAATTATGCAGCAGAAAACAGCGTGGACATATACACGAGCATCAATTGCACCAGATTCACACTATGTAGTAGCCAAAAAATTGGAATAAATTATAATGGAATGCAACTCATTGAAACTGCAACTCACAAAATTTGGCCACAAGTAACAGGCTTAATATCTAGGGTCCAGCATAAAAGACAACAAAATAGAGGAAGATGTAAACCATAAAATTCAAGTAGGATGAATGAGATGAGAGAGTGCCTCAACTTGTGAAAAAAAAAAGAGATTTTAGTATGTGATAACAATAATCAGGGTAGCTAATAGCTATAGTCTTTGTATTTTATGACCCGTAATATACAATAGTCTCCACTGTGCAATTGATACAGGGAATTCATCACATTTTTCTCATTTTCTCTCCCTATAACAAATTTTAAACGACTATTACTTTCAGTGTGATGTATATATAAAAGGCTTAATCTGCTAGCATTTATACCTCCAATAAATCCTTTTGCTGAAAAAAGAGTCTCAAAGACTTCTCCAGTATCTTTGCAACTGCACCACATGTGTCCCTGCGAACTGTCTCAATACCTTTGGCATCAAAAACAGGTTCCATTTGATGAGGACTTTCATAACTGTAGCCAACATATCGTTTCTTAGTAAGAAGGAAACATGGGTGATAAACTTTCTCCATCTTCAAGGAGACAGGGTTTGGATTCATAGCAGAGATGGCAGAGGCAATCTCATTCCCAATTTGGAAAGACTCTTTCAAAGTGCGTCCTTTAAGAAGGACAAACATACTGCAGAAAATACAATCACTTAATTAATTTTTTTAATTATAGCCCTGCCACCTTACTAATCTTGAAGGAAGGAAATGGTACTACGGTAAAAAGTAGCCATTGGCTATCTTTCATTGTTTCAGAACCCAACCAACTGTATGTAAATGCTGTTGGAAGTAAAAAATTGAAAATGAGGATCAGGAAACCTCCAAAATAAGAGACCTGGGTATGCCATAGGCAAATCTCAGGAGACAATAATACATTTTACTCTAATTACACATGGTATGTAGTTACCTATCAGTATCTCCATAAATAACTCTAGCATTCCACTTTTCATGTTGATTTACAAATGATATAGCCTTTTCCAGTGTACTACGACCACACTGAACAATACTGTCTGCAAGTTCTGCACAGGGCATGCGACCACTAAATCCAGCAGCAGTGTAACCATACGTTACATTCGCTATGAGCTTCAAAGCAAGCTGTCTCGCATTAAATATCTGAAAAGATAATTATATTACTGAGTAAATACTATTTAAGTCTTTTAAATTAAGCAAATAAAAGAATCATTCCTTACATCACAAATAGCAGATATAAGTAAATTCATGAACTAAAAAACATTTAGCATGCATTCAGTTGGAATATTTTATAAAATTTCTCAATTTCATTTTTTTTTTCAAAAAATAATTGGAGGATTTCAGAAAATCCTCCCGACTACAAGAATCACAATTTAGTGTTTTCTTTTGTACAGTATAAGCAATAAATATAACAAAATAAAACAAAAGAACATAGATTCTTGATATTTGTACTCAAACAAACATTGGGCACAATGAAAAGGAATTCAAATCCATACCCGCTGAAGAACTTTCTCTGCAGGAGCCAATTTTTTTATTGCTTGTTTTACCATAATTCTAGTAGTCAATATTTCTTCCAATAAGCGGGGCAGTATACCTCTTCGAACCTGTATGAGTATGCACAGCACAGTACAGATTATAGTCATCCTTTCGACAGGAGTTACTTACAAGAATAATGAAACATCTTCTGGCTAAAAAGATACAGTTTGTTGTACAGAGCAATGGAAATAATTAGTACTAGATGAAAGAAAATGCTGTGCATATGGTCTTTGGGATATGGAAAGTGATTAGTTAAACAGAAACTATGCACATAATTTTTAGAAATTAAAAGTTCAGCAAATATAAGCCATTCATTCAGCTCCATTAATATTAAGTTCAAGAATCCTTCATCTGTATGTGCACAATGAATTACGTAGGAGAGATGGAAGACTATTAGGTTTCTGGATGTGAAACTGTTAGGTTACTTTATGCAAGTAACCTAAATCTATGCTCTCTTCTCACTCAAACACTAGAACAACAGAAATGAAAGTATGTATGTATGTATTATTGTTTCTGTAGAGTATAGAAAATTACAAGTGTAGTCTCCCCCAAAGAAGCCTATCTTCCTCCACTGGCAAATATGTCTAGTCTATACTCAATGAATTCCCTCCCTGAATAGAAATCAAAGAAGATTATTTATAGTGCCGCATTATAATATCTCATTCCCACATTCCTTCCCAACTGAAACAACCGTTCGGCCTTTAACGGTTAATATCATTCGGTCTAGCTTTCCTCAGCCTTTCTTCTTCTCTCCGTTTAGCTAGCGTTTGGCCTCTCTTCCCCACCGTTCAGTATTAGCATATATAACGTTCGGCCCTTACTTCTCTTCTCTTACCCGTTCGGCCCTTACTTCTCTCCTCTTACCGTTTGACCCTTACTTCTCTCCTATTTTATTCCTGTAGATGTTAAGTTGGTGTGTTTATGTAATTGGGCTAGCCCATTATGTATTTAGGGTTTAACCCTTATCTTACATTATAATAAACTACCCTATGTGTATGCTAAACATAAGGGAGATTTCTCCTAATCTTCTCTACTATTCACATGGTATCTAGAGCTTAGGTTTGTTCCAGCCAGTTCCACAGTCTCCGGTACCCATCGCCGCCGCCGTTGCCGCTGCTACCGCCGCCACCATCGTCGGAGTTCCAGAATCGATCGACGACCACACCATCAGAATCGTCTCGGCCGGGCGACCACCGTGGTACAAAGATCGCGGTGAACGGACCACCCACGCGCCTCCACGCACCGCCGCAAAGGTCACCAGATCCGCCGCTTCCCGCCACGCGTGCCGGCGCGTCGCCGGCGAGATACGCCGCCGACCAGGACCGTCGTGCTCGCCTCCTCGTCCTCTTTCTGGATCTGTTGTCGTGCGTCAATCAGAGCACTTGGATTTTTTGTAGGGTTTCTCCCTCTCCATGGCTGTCCAACTTGATGATCGGAGTCGGTCTCGCCAGCCAAGTAAAGGACGTCAAAATGTGACCACTGTGGCAAGCTAGGCCACAAATTGATAGATGTTATGCGCTCATGGACGTCCTCCCCGATCATCGTCCTGCAGACCATCCTACTTCTCAAATACCATAAATAACCTGTACTCTTTCAGGAATTTCTCAATGGTATGAGGACCGTCAGCACTCTAGTTCCACTACATCTGCTTCTGTTATACGCACAGGTACTCCTTTTGTTGGTCTGACTCACTCTCTCGGATTTGGGTCTTGACTCAGGCGCCACCGATCATATCACTGGTAACAAGTACTTGTTTTCTTCCTTGTCATGTCCGAATAATTTACCCTCAGTAACGATGGCTGATGGGTCGAGGTCTCATCTCATGGTATTGGTACTGTTCATATTTTTCCGTCCTATCCATTGATAATGTACTTTATGTCCCTGGGTCTCCTTTTAACTTATGTGTCCATAAGTGTCTAACTCGTTCCCTTAATTGTGTTATTTCATTTACAAAAGATTCTGTTTGGTTGCAGGACCGGAGTTCGAAACACATGATTGACACAAGATGTGAGTCTCATGGCCTATATCATCTCAGCCCTTCTCCACATGCTGGCGTAATCATGGAGTCATCATCCCTTCTTCATGCTCAGTTAGGTCATCCCAGTCTTGCCAAACTGCAGCAACTTGTTCCGAGTCTGTCGAAATTATCAAGTTTGTCATGTGAGTCTTGTCAGTTAGGTAAACATACTCGTAGTTCCTTTCCTCGTAGTGTTTCACAACGAGCGTCATCCCCCTTTTCATTGGTTCATCTGATATTTGGGGACCTAGTCGTGTTAGTCAACTTTAGGATTTCAGTATTTTTGTACCTTTATTGATGACTATTCCAGATGTACTTGGTTGTTTCTCATGAAGAATCGTTCTGAGTGTTTTCTATTTTTCAATCTTTTTTCAATGAAATAAAAACTCAGTTTGGGGTTTCTATTCGCCTTTACGCAATGATATGGCGTGAATACCTTTCTCACCGTTTAAAACATTTCATGGCTTCTCATGGCATTCTTCACCAAACCTCATGTGCCTATACCCCTCAACAAAATGGGTGGCTGAGCGCAAGAATAGACACCTTATTGAAACAACTCGTACCCTTCTCATTCATGGTCAAGTACCCTCACTTTTTGGGTGATGTTGTTCTCACGAATGTTATCTTATCAACCGCATGCCATCTTCCGTCCTAGATAACAAAATCCCTCATTCTATCTTATTTCCTCAAACCCTCTACATCCATTACCTCTTAGAGTTTTTGGGTCAACATTTTTGTTCATGATTTTAGTCCTGGTCTTGATAAGTTATCTCCTAGGTCTCACAAATGTGTCTTCTTAGGATTTCCACGGTCCACAAAGACTATAAGTGTTTTTTTCCCTTCCCTCAATCGTCATTTTATCTGTTGCTGATGTCACTTTTGATGAATCTTCTTTTACTTTACACATCTATCTCATCTAGTTCTGTACCTCGCCCTGTTACTGTTGATATTCCTCTTATCTGTGATCCTCCTGGTGATGCTCCACCCATTTTGTCTCTCCTTCTTTAGACTCTCGTTCACCATAGGATCGTCCTTCACCCCCCCCTTCAGGTTTATAGTCCCGCAATCGTCTCCCTCATGACTCACTTCCAGTGCTGCCTCCTATGTCTCCTCCGGCTCCAGCAAATGAGTCTGACTTGCCTATTGCCCTCCGTAAAGGTATACGCTCTACCCGTAACCCTTCCCCCCATTATACTGTTCTTAGTTACCACAGATTATCTCCATCTTTTTACACTTGTCTCTCATCCATTTCTTCTGTGTCAATTCCTAAATCTGTGGGTGATGCCTTAACTCATCCTGGTTGGCGTCAAGCTATGTCTGGATGAATTAAGTGCTTTACAAAAAAGTGGAACTTGGGAGCTTGTCCAATTACCATTGGAAAGTCTGTTTTGGTTGCAGGTGGGTGTATGCTATCAAGGTTGGCCCTTATGGACAATTGATCGTCTGAAAGCTCGACTGGTTGCCAAAGCGCTACACACAGATTTTTGGTTTGGATTATGGTGATACTTTTTCTCCAGTGGCAAAAATGACCTTTGTTCGCCTATTCATTGCCATGGCCGCTCTTCAAACAATGGCCTCTTTACCAACTTGATGTCAAAAATGCTTTCCTAAATGGTGATTTGCATAAAGAATTTATATGGAGCAACCGCCTCTTTGTTGCTCAGGGGAGTCATTTGATTGGTATGTCGTCTTCGCAAATCCTTATATGGCCTAAACAGTCTCCTCGGGCCTGGTTTGGTAATTTAGTTGTGTTGTTCAACAATTTGGTATGTCTCGCAGTGAAGCGGATCATTCAGTGTTCTATCACCACTCAAGTGCTGGATGTATTTACTTAATAGTATGTCGATGATATTGTTCTCACAGAATGTGACTATCTCGGCATCTCTCAGATGAAACAACACCTTTGTCACCATTTTCAGACCAAAGATCTTGGCAAACTCCGGTACATTTTGGGTATTGAAGTAGCACAATCCAATGATGGTATTATCATATCTCAGAGGAAGTATGTGTTTAGACATCTTGGAGGAAACAGGGTTAATGAACTGTAAATCTGTTGAGACACTATGGACCCTAACATCAAACTCCTACCAAATCAGGGGAGCCTTTCTCAGATCCTGAACGGTACAGAAGATTAGTTGGTAAATTAAACTATCATACTGTTACGCGTCCTGACATTTCCTTTACAGTTATGTGGTGAGTCAATTTCTAAACTCCCCATGTGAAGAACATTGGGATGCAGTTGTTCGCATACTGAAGTATATTAAAGGATCACCTAGAAAAGGTTTGCTATATGGCCCTAAACGATACAAAAATCGTTTGCTATTCAGATGCTGATTGGGCTTTTCCCCTTCTGTAGGAGGTGTAGTTTGGATATTATGTCTCTATTGGTGGCAACCTGATATCTTGGAAAAGTAAGAAGCAAAGTGTTGTGGCAAGGTCCAGCGCAGAAGCAAAATATAGAGCTATGGCATCTGCTACTTGCGAGCTGTGTGTGGCTTAAAACAATTACTTAGTGAATTGAAATTTGGAGATGTCACTCATGACACTTATATGTGATAATCAAGCTGCTCTTCCTATTAGCTCTAACCTTGTCTTCCATGAGAGAACCAAGCACATTGAAGTTGATTGTCATTTTATTAAGAAAAAATCATATCCGGAGATATCAAGACTGAGTACGTTAACTCAAGCAACCAGTTAGCAGACATATTCACCAAGTCCTTACGAGGACCTAGAATTGACTATCTTTGTAACAAGCTTGGAACATATGATTTATATGCTCCAGCTTGAGGGGAGTGTTAGATTTAAGTTGTGTGTTATGTTAATTGGGCTTAGCCATTCTGTATTTAGGGTTAACCCTTATCTTACCTATTAAATAAACTAC